>JAQFZC010005393.1:0-14218 GCA_034695205.1 Dicyrtoma fusca
CATGAGGTGGAATAAGAGTACAGACACAATTGGGTTTAAGCTCGATAAAGTAGAACTACCTCAAACTCTCACGAAAAGAATTGTTTTGTCTGCGGTCTAGAAATTATTCGACCCAATGGGTTTTCTGTCTCCGATGGTGTTAATTCCAAAATTAGTCTTGCAAGAGGCTTGGCAACGAAAGATTGGATGGGACCAAGAGCTACCAGAAGACCTTGCTACTTGATTGTTGAAGTGGGCAAGCCCTTTGGATTATGTATGGGATGTAGAAATACCAAGAATGCTAGCTGTACAGGGAAGAAAACGTAGCGAGTGGAGTTTGCATGCCTTTGTTGATGCAAGCAAAGATGCATACGCAGGAGCTGTGTTTCTGAGGTGTGAAACCGAACACGAAATCTCAGTGCAGCTGCTTGTTGGCAAGTCAAGGGTATCTTCCGTCAAGCTGACGACCATTCCACGTTTAGAGCTACTAGCGTGTCTCATAGGGAGTCGGTTAGTAAAGGCAGTATGTGGAGCATTAGGTTTAAAATTCAATATTTTCTTGTGGAGTGATTCCAGCACAGCTTTAACATGGATCAAGCGGACTGATAACTGGGGAGTGTTTGTTAGTAACCACGTGAAGGAGATCAGAGAAAACACTAATTCAGACGACTGGAGGCATGTGCCTGGGTCCCATAATCCTGCTGATCTGCCATCAAAGGGATGCGACGGGACACAACTACTGATTTCCAAATGATGGGAGGGTCCGGAATGGCTCAAGCTGAGTTCAACGCACTGGCCATTTGAGTTTCACATGCCAGATGAGGATGCGGTGAGTGCCGAGAAAAAGAAAAGTGTTCTGGTGAGCCTGAATAAGATTAAGGAAGAACCCCCTTGGTACATTACTCATTGCAGTTCCTATCGCAGGGCAGTGTGTCTAAAAAGCTCGGATGTTGCAGTGGCGAAACTATAAGAAAGGCCGTGACATCACGGTGACAGCAACAGAAGTCACTGAAGCCGAGAAACGATTTCTCAGATGCGTTCAACAGGATGCTGGCGTCACTCCAGGCAAGTTTAGTATGTTGAAGCTTGTAAAAGGGGGGGATAAGTTATATCGCGTTGAGACCAAAATTGTGAACCGGCCTGAATTAAGCGATTTTTGGTATCCAATTTTCCTGAGTGCGGAGATGCCTATTGTGGAACTACTCGTGAGACAGACGCATCTTTATAATGCTCATGCTGGAGTTCAGGTCGTCATGTCCATCCTGAGGGAGAAGTTTTGGATCGTAAGGAGCAGACAAGTGGTGAAGAAAGTGGTATCTTCATGTGTCCGGTGCAGAAGGTTTACAGCCAAGAAGTTCAACTGTGAGACTAGTGTATTACCTACTGACAGAGTTCGAGATGCAAATGTGTTCGAGGTGACTGGGGTGGACTTAGCGGGCCCGTTGTATTTAAAGGGAAGTGAGAAAGTCTGGTTCGCATTGTTCACTTGTGGAGTGTTTCGTGCTATACATCTAGAATTAGTTTCAGCGATCAGCACTGAAAGTTTCCTACAAGCCTTTCAAAGATTTATTGCGCGGCAAAATAGACCAGAAGTTGTTTACAGCGATCAGGGAACCAACTATATTTGAATGGCTAATCTTCTGAAAAATTTTGACTGTAAAAGTTACAAGAAGAATTTAGACTGAAGCAAATCCAATGGAAGCTAAATCCACCCGCATCACCATGGTGGGGAGGCTGGTGGGAACGTTTAATACGCGTTGTCAAGGGTTTGCTGGTAAAAATTCTTGGAAACAGGGTTCTTAACTACGTCGAACTAAGCACGATGATGTGTGAAGCCGAAAATGTCGTGAACTTGCGTCCACTTAGCTATATAAGCGAAGACGGGGAAGATCCAATAGCATTAACTCCGAATTCATTCCTAAAAGATACTCCTGGAACTGGAAACATAGATCTGGACCACTTAGAGGGAACGGCATTTCAGAAGCGTTTTGCTTACCGCAAAAAACTAAAAAGCGAGTTCTGTGATCGGTTTCGAAAGGAATATCTAGGACAGCTAATTCAACGGGGGCGAGAGAAGAGAACTGACAAAATACAAGTTAAAGCAATTGTTCTCATTGATAGCGGCGATAGGAAAAGGTTGGAATGGCCGATAGGCAGAATAGTAGAAGTTATGCCTGGAAGAGATGGCGTCATTCGTGTCGTTAAACTTAAGACACAAAGTGGAATTCTAGTACGTCCAGTTCAGAAGCTTTATCTACTAGAAGTAGAGTTTTAAGTAAAGAAGATTCCCTTGTTAAGGGGAAAAAGGCAAAGAGGTACGAAGCCGGCGAAAAGGAAGCTAAGAGCTCTTGCATCAAGGTTATACCCCTTAAAGTAGTGCGTACGCGTTCGGGCCGCGAAGTAAAAGTACCTAACTGGTTCCAGTGTGAATAGATTACCCGAGTTAGCAATTAACGATTGTGCTTATTTAAAATTCAGATTATTCAAATTACTCAATTCTATGTAAAGTTATTATTGATAGTTTTCAATTGTTAAGTACAATTAAAAAAGTGGGGGAATGTTGAGAAATAGCCATTGCAACGAAATATTAAAAGTAAGTAAAAGCAGCGACATGAACTCTTGATAAAGTGAAGGGCCCAAGAAAAGCAACTAGTTTAGTTTGTAAGTAGTGTATTAGCGGTGTGTATATATGTTATGTTGATTAAAGAGAGAGAGGACGTGTTGTTGGCGTCGGTCTGGTGAAAGTTTTGGTTTTCTCTTAAATTTGAATAAAAATAACGATTTGAATTGTACTTTTGTTTGTACTTGATTATTTAAAAGTCTTGGTTTGGTTGGAACAAGCTAAACTTCTAATATTTATTCTTATTCTTGCGGTTTTATCTGATTTGTTAAGTTTATTGAAATAATTCACTTAGAAATATAAAAATAGACTTAGTATACGTAATTATTGGAAATATTATTACTTATATTGTTGTTGCTACTTAGATTTAGTCGTGCTAAACTCATAAAATTACGTTACGGTGAAACTTCCTTTCGGGTAGATTGGTTGATTTTCAACACGCTGAATCAACTGATATCGGTTTAAACGGTTGAGTGCTAGGTGGCTCAAATCGTGTTCTGGAAAAGATGTGAGCGGAGTTCCAATAAGGAAGTGTTCTGGGGTTAATGCTTCCAGGTCCTCTGGATCGTCTGATATTGGTGTCATCGGACGACTGTTAACGATTGCTTCGATGAATGAAGTAATTGTCGAAAATTCCTCCAGAGTGTAGTTATCGTGCTTCATGATTTTGTAGAGATAGTTTTATACTAACTTTACTCCTGCTTCCCATACCCCTCCCATGTGAGGAGCTCTGGGTGGTTTAAAGTGAAAATTTATGGTTTCCAGATTCAGATCTGGCAAAATGGTTCTTGCGAATGATTCCATTGCTGTTGATGTTTGTTGGAGGTAGTTGTTTGCTCCAACAAAATTGAGTCCGTTGTCACTGTATAGATCGGTCGGACGTCCGCGTCGGGAGATGAAACGTCGTAGCGCGAGGAGGAATGTTTCATATGATATTGAAGAAACGAGTTCCAAATGTATGGCTCTGGTGGCCATGCAGGTAAATAAACACAACCAGATCCTGTACTTGGCTGTGCTGCGTCCTGATGTATTACGTAAGTGGAACGGGCCAGCTAGATTCACTCCAGTGTGGAGAAATGGTCTGGCTGTGGCGTTGATTCTGGCAGCTGGTAGCTGCCCCATTAGTTGTAACGTACGTTTTACTCTATGGCGGAAGCACACAAAACATTTATCTAAGACTGACTTGATGTGTTTAGTACCATTGGGAATCCAATAATGTTGTTTTAAAAAGGTATGGACGATTGCTTTGCCAGCGTGAGCGAGCTGGTAATGGTGATACAATATCATGCACTTGATGAGCGTGTGATTCCCTGGGATAATTATAGGATGTTTAACTGCATCGACTATCATGGCCTTGTGAGAACGTCCTCCCACACGAAGTAATCCAGTGACGTCTAAGAATACGTTCAATGTTCTGAATCTATGGTGTTTGGGAAAACTGCGGAACTCTTGCTTAAGGTTCGCAATCTTGGGTGCATATGCTTCTTGCTGTAACATCCATATTAGTTTGAGTTCGGCCTAGTGTAGTTCCATAGGTGTAAACAATGTGGATGCTTGAGTTCTGAAACTCTTGTACTGAGTGATACGCTTAACGAGTGCTGTTACTCGAAGAGCCTTTTTCCAGGATGATATGTGTTCCAGTCGGTCGAGCAATATGGAATGCTTTCGACCTGTTGGTTGTATCGTCTGGACCGTAGGCGGATTCTTCTTCTCCTCTTCGCTGAATTGCGGATTTGGCTTGTAGGGAGTTAATGTATAGGCATTTTGCAAGAATGATGGGCATGTCCACCACAGGGGGTGGTCTTTAAGTTCATCAGGTGCGAGTCCTCTTGACGCGCAGTCGGCCGGATTGTGCTCTGTTTTAACGTGGTACCAATGGTTGTTGGTAAGATCGTGGATTTGGTGTACGCGATTAGATACAAACAATTTCCATTTATTGGCCTTGCTATGGATCCAGTTGAGCACTACTGTACTGTAAGTCCAGTATAGTTCGGGTATTGTATGGTCCTTCCAGAGTTTCAATCCAGACGTTGAGGCGAGTGGTCATACACTTGAGCTCTCGTTTGGATTGCGACTCAGTCCAGTTGATTTGAGTGGGGATAGGAGGGCGTACGAGGTCTGATTTGGAACCTTGATAAGGGGCCTTTGAACTCGTAGTTGAACTCTTATCTGCGGCACATTCAAATTAATTAGAGCGCTCGGATTACACCAGAGTGTGGTATGTGGTGGTTTGTGAGATTCCAGTGGATTAAAGGGGCCCAGAGCAACTTATCTCAAGACGAACTCCACATTCCTCATGTAAAGTGGCCTCCTGGCATAGTAGACCTTTAAATTCCTGATAGCTCTAAATTAGCTGATTAGGGATCTTATGGAGATAGATAGAGGTAAAGGAATAGCTAACGACGTTCCACGGATTTCCCAATCCATCATATTGGTTCTGTCTTATGCATAAATTCCTAAATTAAAAATTCTCGAGTGGGGATTGGCAATGGTCCCAATTTATAGTGGACTGAGCTATGAAGTGTTTGACACGGCCATAAGCGTGTCGAACATGGAACCCCTAAAGATACATACATACATGGTCCTTCCATGTCATTCTTATTGTTTGCATTAGTTTGGAGAGAAGCACAGCTGCGAAAAGTTCGAGTTGTGGAATAATAACTAGTTTGATAGGTGCCACTTGTGTTTTTGAAACAACAAGACGGCAAATGACGTTTCCTTGTCTTTCTCCGCGGAGGTAGACCGCGGCTCCATATGCCTTAGAGCTGGCATCCGCGAACCCATAGAGCTCCCAAATGCCGCCCTTGGAGAAGTCAAGACTTCGTGGTATTTGGATTTTTTCCAGTTTTCTTAGGTATGGGCGTATTCTAAATATCTGGTTTGTAATGAGGCAGGTATAATTTCATCTCACCCTATGTTATCGATTCAGATATCTTGCATTAGTATTTTTGCTCGTACCACTACTGGTGCTACTAGTCCGAGCGGATCGTAAAACTTGGAAATGTCCGAGAAGATGCTGCGTTTTGTGTGTTATCGTTCTAGGTTGAGATGCACCTTGAAGGAAAACATATCTGAATGCGGTGTCTATTGGAGACCTAAGGTTTTTGATACTTTGGGTAGTATCAAGTGATAAGGGAATGTGAACTTCCCTATATTCATTTGGTATTTTGCTTAATACCTTGTAAGCTGACATGAAGCTCCATGTTCGCAGGCTAAAATGGGCTCCTTCTAAAATTTTAATGAGCTGTAATTGTAACTCTATGGCTGAGCTTGAGTCTGGACAGCTGACGAGTAAATCGTCCACATAGAAGTCTTCTTCAAGTTATTTGCTGGCTAACGGATATTTCTGCCTTTCTTCTTGTGCTAGTTGTTTTAATGTACGAATGGCTAATAATAGTGATGACGTGCAGCCAAAAGCGACGGTTTTGATTTTGTAGTATTTAATCGGATCTGCTGGACCTTTTCGCCAAATGATTCTTGCGTAATCCCACTCAGGGGGATGTAAATAGATTTGTCTGTACATCTGACGAATATCTGCTGTCATCGCAATTGGGTAAAGGCGGAACTTAAGAAGTTGGGCCAGCAGCTCAATTTGGATAGTGGGTCCTGCTATCATATTATCATTAAGAGACAACCCATTGGTGGTTTTTGCCGATGCGTCAAAGACTACGCGAATTTTTGTACTTGTTGATTCCTTATACACCGGGTGGTGTGAAATATAGTACGCCTTGGATAGTGGAAGTAGCTTTGTAACTGCTTGTTGTAGTCTGCATGAATTTGCGCGTTGGTGACTAATTTACGTTCTACTGATAACAAACGTTTCATTGCCATTTATTTTGAATTGCCTAACGCTGGTGTGGCGGTTTTGAATGCATAGCGCACTTGGTACTGTCCGGTTGTCAGCCGGACAGTATTTTTTTGGTAATGTTTTTCACATTCGGATTCTTCTTGTGTTAGCGGTTTGATTTCTGGTATCTCCTCTACCTTCCAAAACTGCTCCATGTTGAAATCATCCTTGAGAGAAGTAATTGTCTGGCAGTTAAGTTGCTTTTCGCGGTTGGTTGCTCCCATGACCACGAATCCTAATTCGGTGTCGTGAGCGCTGAGTTGACCAGATGCACCCTTGATTTTATTTCTCCAAATTCTATCCACTGTTGCAGCCCCAAGTAGTATATCAATACGTGATTGTTGGTGAAATTGTGGATCTGCAAGTAGAAGTTCCTGGATATGAATCCAAGAATCGATGTTTAGTGGATCTTGTGGCAGCTCTGAGGGTATTTCTGGTAGAATATAAGCTTCTATAGTGTATCGTTTATTGGTAACCTTTGATTGTAAGGTCAGTTTACATGATCCTACTGCAGCAATGTTCTTTCCGTCTGCGACCATGAAATGCTGATTGCTCGTTTTCACTTCTAATTGTAGGTGGTTAGCTAATGATTGGACAATGCAGTTTGAATTCGCCCCGGTGTTTATAAAGCAGCGAGCGACGGATGTTACTCCTTTGTGAGTAATATAGACCAACACGGTCGGTAATATTCCTTGAGATGCTTCAAGGGTTTGAGATTTTGAATGCTTTTCTTTCCGTGAATGATTTATGGTGGCATAATATAAAGCTGATGGCTTATGTAGTGTCGTATGGTGTCTTTTTTTGCATTCTAAACACCTTCTGTTGCTGGTACAATCCTTAAATGAATGATTTCCTAGACAGTTATAGCACCTTTTATTTTCTCTTACCTAGTCACTTCTTTGACTGGGATTTAGCTTGGAGAATACCGGACAATCCATGATTTTGTGATCTGTGCGGACACACACTGCAAGCAAGTTGCTGCCATTGCAGTTTGGAGGGTCCAGAAAAGTTGGAGGGCCTCCGTTTTTTCTTGAATTTGGAGCTATTAGCTTGTGCGTTTTTCCTTTTTTCCTTAGTGATATGTACTGCGGACAGGTTTCTGGCGCCCTTAGACGTGCCAGATTCCGATTTTTCTCCACCGGTGGAGACACTAGTGTTGATAGTGATTCTACGGTCTAGGTGGTCACGTCTCGACTGATGCTGAGCGGTGGGTGTTCCTGCAATGGATGTGTCCTTAAGTACTATAGTAACGCCGACGTTCTTAGCTGCTCTTTATAAGAATGGTGTCGTAAAAGCTTGGAATGTCATTTATTTTCAGTGTTTGGTTAAACTCTGTTAAAGTACGTGAGTCCAGTCGTGCCATGATAAAATGGTTGTATAACACATCTGGTTCATCTACTGTCTCTTTCTAGATCTGTTTAAGATACGCACGTGTTGTGCGAACCGTATTTATTAACTTGTGTATGCCGGCCTCGGATTGCGACATCAGCGGTGGAAGATTGAGTAAAGGTTTGATTGCGCAGTGTGCGCTTTTGCGGGCACTCTCGTAGCGTGTAGTCATACGCTTCCATACCAACGTCCAGTTGTTGGAAGTTATGTCTAAATCCGATATGGTTTCAATAGCACTGCCTTCTTTCACGGGGTCGATGAGAAGGCGTAACTTATTCACATCATTATAGGTCGTAGCGTGAACCACTATTGATGTGAACTGATCGCGATACGAGACCCAATTTTGATATTTGCCATCAAATGTTGGTAGGAAAATCTTAGGGTTGTCTAGTTTAGTCGTCATGGCTGGGCTAAGTTCTATGAAAATTTTGGTCATTTCAGCTCTGGTGTCTATAAATAACTTTTCGAGCTTGGTGTAGTCCGCCAGCATCCTGTCTAACTCAAGGTCCTCATCTTTTTGTGGTGAGGTAGTAGCGGGTGTGTTAACAAACAATTTGTAACAGTTTAATTGTTGTAATGACACTTGAGGTCGTAAGGTTGCTAAATCTTGCAGATATAAACTAACATCGACGGATGTGAATATGACGTCAACGTTGTCTGGATCCTGATGGCCAAGAATCTTGAGTCGTATTGTATCGATTTGTGCCCATAGGGCATTATGAGCGTGCACATGGTTTGTTTTTGCCATGCTTATTAGGTTAGGATTATATATTTGGTAAGTAGGAAATTGTGGAGGAAGGGGAGGTGGCCTTCTTCCGGACCCTGAATTTCCTAAGCTGTTAGCTCTAGGAGGAGGGGGAGGAGATGGAAGTGGAGAAGGAGGAGGAGGTTGTTGCGGTGGCGGAGGTGGTTGCTTAGGTGGTGCACCAGCTTCTTGATCGCCTGCTTCCTGATCTCCTGTCGTTGGCTGTTTGGGTTTAGCTTCCTCCGGTTCGCTTGACTGTTCTGACTTACTGTCGTCTGAGTGAGGAGGGGGTGATGCTTCGTTACCCTGACCGTCCTCTGGATTTGAGAATGGTGGTGGTGGCTTGGTCCGACCGTCACCGGTTTCTGTTTGGTTTTCGGATGAAGGGGGTGGTTGTTCTGGTTGACTCCCACCTGGTGTTGGACCTTCGTTGTCCGATTCGGTATGGTGAAGTAGATTTCCCACAAATGTGTTTTCTAGATCTATT
Organism: Dicyrtoma fusca; assembly: GCA_034695205.1. Classification (NCBI taxonomy): domain Eukaryota; kingdom Metazoa; phylum Arthropoda; class Collembola; order Symphypleona; family Dicyrtomidae; genus Dicyrtoma; species Dicyrtoma fusca. The sequence continues at coordinate 9,068 of JAQFZC010005393.1, forward strand.
AACTAATGTTGACTGATCTCCAAATGTGTCTTCCGAATCTTCCTCTGATCCAGAATTATTTAATGCCTCTGATTCAGTGGAACTGACTGAGGTTGTGTCGAATTGAGGTAGGTATGGTCCTGAGGTCCTAGTTAGGCCTGCTTCAGAGTCTGTACTGGGCCTATAGCGTGACTAAACCTTGCTGGACGACAGTGGAGTGTCAAAAGAGTGAAATGAAACTTCTAGTCTGGGATAACTGTGTGGATGATGCTCCAAATATGTTTCTCTGAACTGGAGATATTGAAGCCTATAATCCTGAGGAACTGTTTCCGTGGGATTTAATTCTTGAAAACTGGCTTGGATATGTTTCTTCGTACGGGAGTTAGTATATCGATTTATCACTAGATCGATGTTAAAGTCTTGTATAGTTTCAGCTACGAATGAAGCATGTAACTCTGCATTTGTTTAATGAGTAGTTTTTCAGGTTTTCTGGCGTCGAGGGCCGTATTCTATCGGTCTAGGTGCGACTCTGGGCGATATCTCACCAATTTTATCTGCATTGGATCGTAATGCTCTTTTGACTAGCTCTTGCGATCCTCCTAATGACATGACACATGATGGTCATATTTTAGTATGAAAAACTACGGATTTGATACGTTTCTGATAATAGTCTCTGTTGCCTTTAGTGAAATGTTCCTTTCGGCTACCTCTACAATCGTTTTCTGGTCGATTGTCCTGTGTTGCTAGGTGACTGTAGATATGAGCTACTAACAGATAAGTATTCATGGTGGGTACTTGATTATTGCTTGGTGACTGCTACTCTGTGTGTAGACTTGCCTACGTGTAGCCGGTCTGAATATAATCAAAAGTTTTACGTACCAAGTAGGCTCCCTTGCTTATTAATTGTAGAGGATTAAAATGTCCTCTTCCGCAAGTTGACCGGGGTGGCGATCCAATTGTACGACTGGGAGACTGCTGCGGTGCACCAGTGTGTGGATTTACTCACGGTTCTGGAGCTCTGATGATTGTAATGAGGCACACAGTTCAATGTTTTGGGCTACTGGGGCCGAGTGAAAATCCTGTTACCACTGGGGAGCGTGTGCTAAAGACCAGAGCGGATTTTATTGATAATTGTTCAAGTGATACCAGTTTGGGCTCCGGGATCACTTGAGGAGAAATGGGGCTTCGAATGCTATCGTATTGCACCTAGGTTTAATTATGAAGAGTTTTTAAGTCTAGTTCATCAGTTGTAGTGATCCTGTGTCACCACTAGGAAGACTGAGCTGTAGCACCAGGATGAAGTCACTGTGATGATTTGCAAGTTAGACGTGTGGCGTGGGACACGTAAATGTAGATAACTGCTTTTTGTGGTAGCAGTTGACTGTGGATCTTTAGTGCTCCGTGGTACTGTTATTTTACACACAAATTTTCACTGTGATGGGCTACTGGGGCCGAGTTCATGAAGTGTTATAATCCTATGTTACCACTTGGACTCTTTGGGTTGGTCACTAGGGCGGATTTACTGTTACTTGTGTGTAAACTATCGAAAGTTAGAGCTTAGGGCGCTCTGGTAGGTGGCTGGCCGAAGGAATAATAGAGGAATGGGGCAAAGGAAATTACTTGAGACTGGGCTCCAAGTAAGATTGTTTCTCTATGTGTGGTTTCGAATACAACGTTTTTCACCAGGAATGTAGCTCTGGATCCTAAACTGGCACTGTGACTGATTGCTTGGACGAAACGTCTGTTAATGGGTGTGTGTGGCCTTGGACGCTGGACAGTTGAATGTGGACAACTACTTTGAATTCTCTGAGATGCTGTGGGTAGCGGACTGCTTAGAGTGGTTGGCCTTTCCATTCATTTGCTATGATGAGCGGTGGGAGCACCGGCGCTCCGGATAAAACACCTAACGTGTATGTGTACGTATGTAGGTGAGTGAACTATTATTGTGTACTATGACTAACTCTCAATGTACGTGAACGCGATAGGGATTGTGTGAGGACGAAGGTGTGAGGCGCGTAGAAAATGTCGGTACACGACTCTTTCGAAACGGAAGAAAAAAATCGTGGGACGGGAGGAGGAAGAAGACGAAGACGGAACACAAACGGGACGGCCCGAAAGTTGTGCTGGAGGGAGGACTTAGTTCAGCGCAAAACGAAAGGGTAATCCGGGAAGCACCCGCGGCAGAACCAACCTTGTGTTATGCGAGAAAACCCCTTCAAATGTCAGAAAACACCACTCCAAAAGCACCAATCAAACTTTTTCGCAGAAAGAGCCTTCGTAAAACCCTTGACATTGTTCAATTCTACGGGGAGCCAGTAATGTTTAGGTATGTAGTTAAGTAAGTATCTGAGTAGTACGTAGGTAGGAAAGGTTTTCGGATGCGGATAGGCCTAAAGGTGCTTTTGGAGGAAAAATGATGTGAATTGCAGTGTAATTTGTAGTGTGAGTTATTTGTCGCCGTTTGTATTAGGATTCCTAGTGACTGGCCAGATATACGGGCTTCTTTGGGGAATTACTACAATTCCTTACTACCGCTTATCCAGTATGCTTTTGCATAAACCAATCGTAGCTCAACCAGATTTGAAATGGCTCCTTTTAGGAAACAACAGTTGTGGACTTAAGCTCTTTTTGAGAAACCTAGTCTCTAACTTCATCAACTCTGGTGAAATCCCTGTGTACGTATGTGTTGGACTAAATAGTATGTCAATGAGAATAACTGACAAAGTCTAGTTGAAATCTATCTACTGACAAGCAGCAGAAAAATGAGCCGAGTTGTTGCTTCGTCAAGATTGAAATTAATAGTTCCTTTATTGAAGCCCAAGTGGCTGCTTAAATACTAAATTTATAACATGTATTTGCATAGACTATGATAGTCCGGCTGGAAAGAAAATCTGATGAAATAAACTTTCATTTACAATTCAATGAAGGATGAATTACATGTAAAATCATAATACAATTTTCTGATGCAATAATAAAAGGTGAAAGCTTACAAGTTAACGTTTTTAAATCGTCGTGTCGATGATGCACTAAATGTCAAAGGCAAGACTGCTCTGAATGATTTGTTGAATATTAGAATATTTGTGCAATGAATGGTGCTGCATTATAATACATATGCGCACAAAATTTGTCTTGGAATTTTCTGATTGTCAAATCTAATAACTGTCAAGTTAATAATTTTTGTGAATGATAAAGTACCTTGCATAGTACTACAAGTAAGAACAACAAGGTTCAATAGCTATGGGTCGTCATATGGGAACTCATGTAAGCTTATTTTTCTATATTATTAAAATGTATTAAAATGTGCATGTTTAATTGCATGCGAAAAAACACTATGAAATTGTCATTTGATTTACGACTTGTGCAGCCGAGGATGACAATAGGTCGTTAAATTTTATGATCTCTTGCTCGAGATTCCATTCCTGTTCGTCCTTGCACATGCAGCTGTGAGGTCGTATGTACCTAGTGCATAAGTGACTTCTAACTTTGCACTTAAAATGATACATTGCAAGTAATATTTCTGTGAGTTATTTAACTCCATGTTATTTGTATTGGCATGTGAAGCATGCAATATACATGTTTTATTATGTTGAACGGGTCTCTAAGCAAAAAGGTCAAGAAAAACGGGTCCGTTCACATATTACATGTGCTCATTTTATTGTTTGATTTATTTTAATTCACACTTGTTGTGTGAATTACACATAATTAAACAATACTGAAGAAGAAGATCACGAGATACTTCTGCCAGGATTGAAACCAGGAAAACGGCTGATAATTCTAGCAGATATTATTGAAAATCAATTTTATGCACGCAATGTGTTACCAGTACTGGCAAGTGTTGATTTAAATAAAAACTATGTAAAAGAGACATCTTTTGATATTTCGCCAGTTGTGTATTTGCCGTTAAACTGCAAAAACGTGCATCAAATTGGCATTAAGCTTGTAGATAAGTATGGTAGACAGTTGAATTTTGGCGAGACTGGAACAATACTAAAGATTCATTTCAAGCCCAGGTGATCTACGTGAAAATGCGTCAGGTAAATTGCGAAACTGATAAAGGCTGTGTTCTCGAGCAGCCTACAGCTCATAACCAAACTGGAGGTGGAGGTGGTGACAAGTTCGCAGGCATACTAGGCAGTGGAAGTTCAGGAATAAGTGCAGAAGGTTCTTCGTAATTACTTCCTTTGAAATCGTCGAGCGGTGCTATTGTACATAAAAGACGTAGACGAGTGCAGAAAGGAGGAGGAGCCAAGAAAAGAAATCGCATAGGAAGAGGAAACAAGCGTACAGTAAGGAAATTAAAGTCCGCGCCAAATCGTAAACGCGTGCTGATTGGGAGAGCAAAAAAGCGTAAAGCATCAGCAGGAGCAAAACGAAGAAAGAGCGCAAACAAAAAATAAACATTAGTGTCAATGCGGTATTCGAAGAGCAGCCTACAATATACGAAGGTTCGGCTCAATACAAGAGAAGCGAACTAAATTTATTTGAACTTCCCCCCACAAATGTTTCTACTCTATTTAGTACAGAATATACGCAGTGCTTTTCTGTCGTCTCCATTAAAGAAAACAATAATCCTTTAAAATTTTAAACTGTGAGTGATCAGAGCGGTTACTTGGACCTAGCAAATTCATTTATAGCCTTGACAACACGTGTTGTGCAGCAAGATGGAAAAAAAAGCGATGCATCAGATGTCGTTGCCCCTAGCAACCTGTTTTTTTAAACAATGTGGTCAAATTTGGAAGTGTACATCAACGGACAGCTAGTTATAGACACAAGCAACTATTACGGCTATATTTGCTACATCGAGCGATTGTTATCTACATCGGACATTGAAAAAAACAATCAACTGCTGGATAAATTCTGGTATCCAAATATGGTTTCAGACACATACACAGAAACAACAGATGCAGGGTTCAAAGCCCGTTTCACAGCTACAAAAGAATCCCAACAATGTTTTATGCGTGGCAAGCTGGTTGGAAATGTATTTAACTAGCAGCGTTATTTCCCAGCAGGAACTGAGTTCCGTATTGTACTAAAGCGTGCTTCGCCTGCAATCTGCTTGGACTGTGCTACAGACGAAAAAGAAGGATTCAATGGCATTCCTTACATGTATATTATCGACGAAGCAGTACTGTACATTCCCAAAGTACTTGTATCTAAGGAAATAATTGATGA
>JAQFZC010005394.1:0-14217 GCA_034695205.1 Dicyrtoma fusca
CTAGTTTTGACCATTTTGAAAAAGTGTTATTTAATAGTTTTGACCATTTTGAAAAAGTGTTATTTACTAGTTTTGACTGTCTTGAAAAAGTGTTAGTTACTAGTTTGGACCATTTTGAAAAAGTTAATTTATAGAATTAAACACCTGTAAAGCATTCTTTCTATGGTTCCCCAGTTCCGAATAAGGAATAACATTTAACGAATAGTTAAACGGAGGGATAATTCCTTCAAAACGGCCAGCAAATCTCTACAACCAGTTTTTGTGTGCCAGCAAGGCGTGATGGGTGAAAGGCCCCTTGAATTAAATTCGGACTTGTACTCCAGATCCAGAAGCCGTACATTAACTGTTTTGCTCGCAATAAATTATGGGAAGATGAAGTCGGTGTAAGTTGAAGCTTGGAATTACAGGCGAGGAAACAGAGGCTAAACAAATGTGCGGAGTGGTTCATCCACACTCTGATGCAGTATATGCCTAGTATACCTATATCTATTTAGTTCTGGCTATATAGCTATAGGACCATTTATGCTATTTCTATTTCTACGACTGCTGGCCTAGCATTGGCTTTATGGAATTGAGTGGAGTAGATGGGGAAGTGAATGCGTATCCGTTCCCTAATTATGTCTTCATTATTGCGCACTTCTTCCATTCCATGATTCCATCTCGTAGCCTCTCTGCTCTCTGTGCACGCCATGCAACTTTAATTCAAAGAACGCACTCTCATGTAGGTACATACGTTTAAACAGCATCAGAGCAACAAGAAGCAAATCCCTCATACTTGCACATAATATGTGAAAGTTCCTTAGTAAAAGTGCGTTCAACTCTGCTCGTTTATTAATAATATTAATTCAGATGTTCAGCCTGCGTCCACCGTAAATATCCCATTGGCAGTCCTTGAATGTTGAACTTGAAAGGAATTCACACTGACCAAAGCAAAAGTAAAGCTCGCCATTTTGTAAATGTTGCCATTACTCATTGGATTGGACGCGTTCAATGAATACAAAAATGTCCTTTACAAGGGCACTTTAGAATCTTTGCTGAAACGGTCGTAACGGGATGAACCTGATTTTCAGCTCAACACTTACGGTTCGTGGTTTGGAATGTTTACAGTTTACTTTCTAAAGTGCCTTGTCCCTTTCGCTCTGTAATGGACAGTATGCAACGATGACACTCAGGATTAATATTTGACTGTTACAAAGATGAATGGCTATTGCTTTAGCATGAACGCACATATTAATTTTACACAGATTACGGGTAGGGGCATGAGTTTAGAATTAATAAAAATTACTGTATTGTTATCTTTATTACTGAAAGGAGCTGGTGAAGATTTTTTTTTCAAATGTCACTGCTTTGCTTTGTATCGACTGTTCTAATACTTTTCTTACACCTTGCTTACAATCACCTACAGAATTAGATTTCAAAAATTATTGTGATTTAACCTTTTAGAAACGGTAATATACCTAGTTTTGCAGGTTTTTGAAAAAGTCAGTTTCTGTTTTTGGCCTTTTTGAAAATGTTAATTTCTGTGTTCGATCTTTCTGAAAATTTTAATTTCTGGTTTTGACCGTTTTAAAAATGTCAGTTTCTGTTTTCGACATTTTTGAAAGTGTTAATTTCTTGTTTTGACCTTCCTAACCATGTTAGTTTACTAGTTTTAACTGTTTTTCAAAACGATGAGACAGTTTTGCTTAGTTTTGACCGTTTTAAAAAAGTCAATTCAATGGTCTAGTGAAAAATGTATGATTTTTTTTAGTAACAGTAAGATTCAGTCTACCTACGTAGAAGTTTAGGGTAGCATCTTCCACGACCAGCTGCAATGCAATGCATTGGATGCCATCTACATTTTCACCAATTCAAAAAGCCTGCAAACGGAAAGGATTTTACTGTCCTTTCTTTATAAAGAACAAGCGATCTGGCATTTAATGCTTTAAACGATTTTAAAATGTCCCTCATTACAAATGGGAACATCAAAAATGCTTTGCTACTCGTTTATTACAGTATATTTCCATAACAAAAAAGATTTTGCAAGAATTAAGAATTGCTTGCAAAATAAATGGACCTCTTTTTGGTTTTTGTTTCTAAAAGTGTAAATAATAGTGTGTAGGAGTTATAAAGTTCAATGACTATATAAGTAGTATGTGTACGTACACAATTAAATTAAACGCTACTGCTTATTGTAATTAAAGACTATTATAAAATTATAGGCTGGACACGGGGTAGTTCCACGTAAATGATTTCAACGTGTATTTATAAGTTAATTCTGTTTGTTTAGCAGTTCGACGTCTATTATTACAAGAGCTCAGTCCCGGGCACTATACTCCCACGCAACTGGCTATACTGTCCCCTAATTTTGTTTACAGTACTTTGTTTTAATGGAACTAACTACTGCCTTTGGGTCATTGGGTTTTCCACCAAATAATTACGAGTACACTATATAATTCATATTTAAGCCTATTTTCCTATTTTGTTCGTCCATTTAATCAGCTGTTTTTGTAGGTACTTATAGCTAGTAACTACATAGCGATACTTTCAAAAAACTGCTTAACCTTTTCGCAACGGTAATATACTTAGTTTCGAATGTTTTTGAAAATGGTAATTTCTGGGTTTTTGACCTTTGGAAAGTGTTATTTAATAGTTTTGTCCATTTTGAAAAAGTGTTGTTTACTAGTTTTGTCCATTTTGAAAAAGTGTTGTTTACTAGTTTTGATCCTTTTGAAAAAGTGTTGTTTACTAGTTTTGACCGTTTTGAAAAAGTGTTGTTTACTAGTTTTGACCGTTTTGAAAAAGTGTTGTTTACTAGTTTTGACCGTTTCGGAAAAATTTTATTCACTAGTTTTGACCGTTTTGAAAAAGTTAATTTATAGAATTAAAAACTTTTGTAAAGCATGCTTTGATTGGTTCCCCAGTTCCCAATAGGTTAAAGGACATTTAAAAATTACTCCATTAACTTGTGGGAGAAAGTAAGTATTATAATATTTAGCTTTCTTTGGTGCACACTATTTTGATTTAAAAAGTCAGTTCTTTACTTTGCCTAATTTAAGAACGTATAATCTGGGATTATTATTGCAAATATTGTGCTTGCTTCATGTCAAGTTATGCGGCGTAATAATTTAGAGGATCCTGTGTAAGCACTGAAAAGAGAGTAAAAGCAATGGCTGTAAGTACCCATGTATGTAGGGAGAGTAGTAAAAGAGACATAACAGGGGGTTAAGCAGGTCGTAATGTAGTTGGGATTGGAATTGAGATTGAAAAGAGTGCGAGAGTGTGTGTGTGTTTATGGACCTATAAAATCATAGCGAAAGTGCCATTATTTTTAGCCAAGATTCAACCTTCCTTTCGTATTAGACAAGCCCACAACCAGGACCCTCCACAATTTCCTACTTGTTTTATTTTTCAATGTACACATAACATCTCTGTTAGTTACTTATATGTATATATATATATAATTATATTTGCTTTTCAAATCGGGCAAAATGTCATACATATTTAGATGTTTTTGAAAGGCATGAAATGTCGTTTCACCATGTTCTTGAAAAGGGGCAAAATGTTCTATTGTCGTAGTTTGGAAAAGTTGCAAAACATGCTTTTGAGAAGGGGCAAATTGTCCCATTTACACGTTTTTAACAAGGTGCAAGATGTCCGTATTGAATATTTTTGAAAATGTACAAAATGTCCTACTTGCCTACTTCCATAATTTGAAATGATGCAAAATATCCTTGCTCAATGCTTTTGAAAAAGTGCAAATTGTAGTATTTACATGCTTTCAAAAAGGTGCAAAATGTCAATTGCATCTATTCAAAAAGGTGGAAATTGCTATGATTAACTGTTTTTGAAAAGCTGGGAAATGTTGTATTTACATACTTTTAAAAAGATGCAAAATATCCTATTTCAATGCTTTTGAAAAGATGCAAAATGTCGTATATGCATGTTTTTTAAATAGTGCAAATGTCCTAGTTCCATGCTGTTGAAAATGTGCAAAATGTCCCATTTCCTTACTTTTGAAAAGGTGTAAAATGTCTTATTTCAGTAATTTGGAAAGGTGCAAAATGTCCTATTTCAGTACTTTCGAAAATGTGTAAAATGCTTTTTTTCCATCCTCTTGAAAAGGTGTAAAATGTCTCATTTCAGTAATTTGGAAAGGTGCAAAATGTCCTATTTCAGTACTTTCGAAAATGTGTAAAATGCTTTATTTCCATCCTTTTGAAAAGTAGAAAAACGTGTTCTTGGAAAGGTGCACAATGCTCTACTTATACGCTTTCAAAAATCAGTCGTTTGACTTTTTGCTACAAGCAAGCGTGGGAATTGGACACTTGTTTGGATTTGCTCCTGAAACCGAGTCCCAGTATCTCTAATCTCCATGCATTTCCGTACAGTGCACATACCAATAGGCACTCCGTCCACATTTTGGTAGAACCGGCGTTGAACACTCAGCTCTTCACTTCCCAGCTCCCAGAATGTAACGTGGACGGTGACTTTGGACGGGTGCGTTGAACGTACGCGTAGAGACGCACAGAAATGAATGAAATGCTCTCACGGTTTGAGTACAAGTGCCAGCAGTTTATTGTGTGGAGATAATAGTTTCAATATACATTTTTATTGCACAAGTGTAGCTCAGTGCGTGGAGGATGGGCTCTGTATATGCCCACGCAGAAAGGGAGACAGAGAGGAAAGTGTAGTGTAGTAGGCTGCGTAATATTTTATGGGTGAGTGTATGTGTGCTGTGCTATTGTAGGTGGAAGTTGAAGTGCAAGGAGCATGACATGGAAAATAATAAAAAATAAGACTCGTATCTCTGATCCAGCATTTACGATCACTTTGACGAGTCATAATGAGAAGCTCATTGCAAGGCTGCAGTATAAAAATGAGAGCGACGAGGGGCATATAGGGCTATAGGGAAGTATATATCTGGAAGTTACATCTCTGATCTCTGCTAATAATATTATGAGGGCATAACTCCATCAGGAGGAACATCTATATCACTCACTCACACCATCCTCACTCACTACCCCGCCACACTTCCCGTAGGTAGGTATGTACATACCTACCTATATAAGTATTAGACAGTATAGAGAAAACTGGAAGGCCCAGTCAAGTCGCCACTCGGCACACTACTAAATTTGTATCAGTGTGTCATATGAGCATTTTTATGTAACTTTATGAGCCCAGGGGGCCTTTCACTTATTACCACCGATTAGCGTACAAAAACTATTATAGCAATAGCTATTAGCTTGAGAGGCAAAAATTATTGTGCTTTTACCCATCTACCATCTACATAGTGCACTTTGCAAGGAGAAAATAATCGCCTTAATATAGTAATAAAAATAATTAGTATAATATGCAGTCTGCTTTTCAAAACTTTCAAATAGGAGACCTTCATTTTTTATAAACGTGCAAATATCATGTGATTTGCCTTTTTTTAAAAAAATTAATACCGCAACTTGCCCTTCTTTAAAAAGCTTATTTGTACAATTTTCCCTTTTTTAAAACGTTAATAGTACATTTTATACTACTTTTTAAAAAAGTCAATACCCCATTTTGCCCTTCTTTAACGTAAAGTTAACATTTCGTTTTACTCTATTTGTAAAAACAGAAACTTCATCTTTTAAAGAATCTTTTGCAAAAAGTGTTTAACACACAGTACACCTAATATGTATGTATTTTCTTTTATTTCAAAGCAACAAACGCAACGATTTAAAAATGAGCATCGAAATTTCAAACTGAGAGCATGTACATAGTGCCTTTTGTAATTGGGAATAAATTCTTCTGTAGGCCTTCCAGAGACGTTAATAAGATGGTTTATCGTTTTCAAATGTGCGTAATAAAAGGATGTCGGTTTTATTGAGGGACTCACAGTATAGTTGGAATAGCTACATTACGTAGTTTTGACTAAGCCCCTCCGCCTCAATATACATCTGTCAAAGCTCGGGATTAGATAAGAACATTTATACATATGTATATGTAAAGTACCTACATATGTACCTATATATGGCATGGGGGTGATGCAGCTCGGAATTGATATAAAATTTATCATTTCCACATTCTCATCGCATCAGTTTACGACCAATGAATAGATGCGCTGAGCAGATTGTATATGAGCTATGAGCACTCGACACAGCTATATAGGCTCTCCTCTCCTATACAGAGATTTAAGCAGCTAAAAAAAACGAAAAGGAAAAGGAAAGGCAGCCAAGAAAGCTACGAGCGAGCACATGGACGGGACAGAATGAATTAAATCAAAGTTGGAGTTCAAAGCCCTGCCTGGCTGGCTGGCTGGCTGGCTGACTGGAGTAGTGAGTGCTACTGATATGTAGGAAAAGTGCATAAAGTGACTATGCGTCTGATTTGCATATTTTTGCGTGTGGCTATACCCCCTATAGGGGGTATAGCCCACTGCTAATACTCTTAGGGAATGCCAAGTCAAAGCCCTGCCAAAGCCAAAAGCCCAAACCAATGTGAATTCCGAATGGGGAAGTATTAGCGTGGCCGTAGTTCCGCTTGTTAGTGAACTTGTGTAGGACTGTAGGACTGTAGGACTGTAGTATGTGAGGTAATGCTCTGGAGGAGAGAGAGAGAGAGAGATTAGAGATGCAGTGTGGGGATGAGGAGACAGGCATTGGGAGCATCTCAAGACTCACAAGACACCACAAGATAGGGAAATGAGATACACAGTGCGTGGAGTGCGTAGTGGTAGTGCATCAGTATTCATTCATACGATTTTTTTTTATCCTTTTTTTTCAGAGTCAATAGCGTGTATCTGTATCTGTAGTTGTAAGGCTGTCATATTATGTATTTCCCTCCCTCCTTCCCTCCTTCCCTTGGGGCTCTCCAAATATGACGAAATCCCATTTCCGCCTCAAGGAAATCTTTCAAAAAATTCCAATTCCCCAACAAGTGCAAAAATTCACAATGGAAAAACAGCGCAATTCAACTGTAGCTTTCCAGCTGTAGGTGGCAAACTATATGCAAAATGAGCTATTTACACTTTTTCTTAAAAGGGATAACGTTATCATTGAGCGGCTCCAATGACCCCTATGCTATGCGCTTGTTCTGGCTCCTAACTTTTTGGCTTGCTTAGCTTAATTATTCCTTAGCCAGATATGACATGATATAGGTTATGGCTACTATATAGTGTTACTGATATAGACAGTGGATAGTAAGTAGATATACCCATACATGCATAGTGATACAGAGAACAAATGGTTGCACGTGGCAGCTGCCTCCAAAGCTTTTCTCCGTCTGTAAATGCCTTTGCTTTGACGTTGGCTTATACGTACTATTATGCCGTGCTATGCTCCATCCCTGCCCTGTAGGCTAAATCCTAAGCGGTGGTGGCAGGGGCCTAATCATATGGTATGTATGGACCTATGCATCTAGTAGGGCCCTGCCTATAGGCAATGGGTTGAGCTGAAAGCCAAAACCAAAGCCAAAAAACTCTTTTTATTTTTCGTCTGTCATTGCCATGCCTGGAATAGTGGAATATATTATGTATTCACGGAGTGTACATTGAGGGCTTCTTGTCTGTCAGCGGATGGGGAATGTGTGCATGGGAAATAGAAGCCAAAGTCTCAGCTCAAATCCTCACAATATAGCGCATCACGGTATAGTAAGCACATAGCAAGGAGCGAAGCAATGCTCACTTCGGAGGGCAAAGAAACCCAAGAAGCCCTTTTCCTCTGGGACCTTTCAATTATTACGGCAAGGATTGCATCCTTTAAACCGTTAACAAAACCGTTTGACTCTATGTTTTTTTTGGCGATACTATTATACTAGGGCTACGGCCTAGTCTTCTAGGACTGTTTTTGAAGGAATTCTTTCAATTCAAAATTTATTTTTCGAACGTATTGTATGGAAGGATCCTATTGGGTGTTATTGGTATGGATCTCCCTAATAATTACCATGTAATGCATGGCTACAATGAAAGTACGGACTTTTATACTAGTTTGGGATTGGGATTGTTGTGCAGAAAACACGTAGGTATGTTTCTCTCTCTCTCTGTGGCACACACACACACACAATCAGATGCAAACCAGTGGGATGTGATGTGAGTGGAAAGTCGTTGTCTGTACCTCTTGAAATTTCTTTCATGTTTTATGCATTTCAATTTATTTATTGAAAAACCTGGCTGGGTCTCTCCTGGAGTGTGTGAGTGAGTGAGTGAGTGAGTGTGTCTGGTTTAGATCTTTCCAGTTCTACAGAGTACATGCACAATAAATAGTACGTTAAGAAGCAAAGTTCTGAATTAGCTCAAAAATCATTTAACAGGGCAACATGATTAGGTATTTCCAAGATGTTCTTCGCTTCCCTTTTATCCCACTTTGCTTCTTACACGAGAAATTGATTATGCGAGTAGGAATACCAAGTCAGCCATAACTATGTAAAGTCATAAAGTACAATAGACGGAGCACAATACGAAAAACCAAAAGCGAAACCAAATAAAATGTTGTGGAATTGAGTGAACTTCCAAGTCAAAGGCCACATCGACACTATACTAAACCAAATCAAACGTCGACAACATAGACCGCAACTCACAAGTCATTTTGATCAGGTAGCTTCCCGGTATTTGGTTGTACAAACGAATTTTCAAAACCGTTTTCAAATTACCCACCTTCTCTCTACTACCAGGTATGAGGTATAACCTTCCGGCACCCAGACCAAAACAAGTCAAACCGTAGAAAAACAATTTAAAAAGAAAGAAGAAAAATGCAAAAAAAAAAGCCTACAACCGTACAATCCAATGTATTAGCGAAGCGAGTACATCGAGGCTGAGATTAAATGAGGGTGTAACGTGTTGTTCGAATTATAAAAGATCTTAAAAGAAGTGAAGCGACGGAGTAAACAAGAAGGCATTACGGTATCCTACGTAGAGTCCCAATCCTAGTCGTATCGTATTTTGTTTTTCAATGGGTGATTGTACTTTGTAGTTTGTGCGTGTGTAAATTGGAGTGAGCACTCTGAGCTGACAACTTGGACCGTTTTTTCCGATTACCAGCACACAAACACACACGTACAAAAGTACAACAGGCAGGCGTGAGGAGCTAACAGTAAGGACAGGACGGGACAGGAGCGAGCAGAGACTTTACTTATGGGACAGTACATACTTAACCTAACCTAATCCAAAAGGAGTCTTTCATACATTACGATTATTTCCTGATTAAAATGTTTACAGAAAAATCTTGAATAAACGAACATTTAAACAAAATTGTTACCAGTACAAGGCTTCAAAAACATTATCTTGTCTTTAACCTATTAGGAACTGGGGAACTATAGAAAGAATGCTTTACAAAAGTGTTTAATTCTATAAACTAACTTTGTCAAAAGGGTCAAAACTAGTAAGTAACACTTTTTCAAAAAAGCCCAAACTAGTAAATAGCACTTTTTCAAAAAGGTCAAAACTAGTTTGTAACACTTTTTCAAAAAAGCCCAAACTAGTAAATAGCACTTTTTCAAAAAGGTCAAAACTAGTAAATAACAGTTTAAAAAGGTGAAAAATCTAGAAATTACCGTTTTCAAAAACATTTAAAACTATGTAGGTAAGTATATTACCATTGCGAAAAGGTTAAACCAGGGTGAAAAAAGTCCTTTTGCACATTTTGAATGAAGTAATGGCACAGCTTACACTCTTACCCAGGGCAAATATCGAGGTTTGCTTCTTTTGAAAATAGCAACAGCAACTTTTCTAAACAAGTATCCAATATTTTTTATGTACTTTGAATTTAAACGGCAAAGTAAAAATAAAATGGTGAAAAAACAAACTCCAACTAAGACGTGACTTTGTCATTTTTGAAAATATGCAAAAATAAGATTTCACCTTCTTTTAAATTCAGTGACGTCGTATGTGCGAGCCCCTTTACTGATTCTAGTGTGAAATTTATGTAGGTGCCCTTTCTACTATGAGAAAAAGGCACTTGACTAAACTTTCTTTTGGAATTGTGTACATTTACATAGTCGGTTTTGCTCGCTCGTTCCTTTCTGGAGACACTATGGAGTATGTACGTGGATCCTTTTCCTTTTCCTTGTGGTCTTTCACTCGCACTTGTCGTAATTGGAAATAAAAATTTGTATCAAAAAGCAGAAGAGAAGCTCAAGAGATGGACTTGCGTCTCACACGCAAATACATACGTCGACCCAAGTGCCTCCGAACTGCGTGCTGAGACATTATTTGTCTTTTGTGCGTAACTTTTACATTTACGAGCTATCACCCTATGCTTGTCTACGCGCTATATGCAGATGCATACTATATATACTGTGCTATATAGACATCTATTCCAAGCTTATCTCCTACACTGAACAATCCATTTTCACAATTGCAATTTTATTCTCTTGTTTTTCTTCCATTTGGAAAAATCCCATCTTTTTTCACATTCCACATACTACAAGGGTGCTACATGCTCTATACTTTGTTTGCAATATATACCTATACGCAATAATGGTGATCCGATAGTGCATCTTTGTATAATATCTCAAGTAGAAGAAAAAAAAACAAACATTTATATGTCTTCTGTGTATGATGATGACAAATATTGCCACCATTGAGAACAGATTTAATATTTTACAACAACAACAGCCAGAATAACAACCGGCAGACACAGGCAATTAGGGTCCGGGAAATTATTACAGTCGAAAATCTAACTTTTTGCAAAAATTTTAAAACAACGTGTTAACAATGTTGTTGCTTGTTTTAAAAGCACACGTTTATTTTTCAAATCTTGTTAAAGAAGCATTTTTTGAAAATAGAAAACCATATTTTGCACTTTTTAAAGAAGCAAATAAATAGCATTTGGACATTTCTGAAACAAATTGCTACGTTCTGCACCCTTTGAAAATTCAAACCTTTAAAAACAATGATTTTCACTATTTTGAAAAATACTATGAATTTTTATTGGCTAAAAGGGTACGACTCAATTTATGCAGGATTTGCACGTCATATTTGCCAGGCTCCGTTTTGCTACGCACATATACGCACAAAGCCAAAACAAAACAAAAACTTGACAACAAACAAGAGCAAATGAAAAGGGAAGAAAGTGGAGGAATGGTAAGCGCTAACGGTAAAGAGGATGTCTATCCTTGTACATGCGAAAGGGAAAACTAATAAAACCAGACTTGAGACAGCCATGTACAATGCAATGGTGACTGTAATAGGTAACTGTACTATGAATAATTTATAGTTCCCTTTCAACTGTCAATCCACTAATACAAATCAATCTTATTTACTAGGCAGTCAAATCTATAATGGTCTTCTGCTTTCTTTAAAATCCATACTTTAGGTTCATATCATTTGAAAGACAATTTGGAACACTAAAATAGATATTATTTTTACATTAAAGCTGAGTTTATTCATTAGATTCATTGGAACTTTTAATAGAATATCGTTGAAAATAGAATTACGAATAAACTTTGTAATGGAAACACTACTGTTGTAGATCCCGAATGACGGGTCAGATTAGAATGCATGATTAGTATAGTTTGTCTATTTAATATTGGAAACGCGTATGCGTACAAGCTTTGCAAAAGCTGTAAATAAGACACTTTGCACGTGTACAAAAATGAAAATGCCTATTTAGCTTATTTTGAAATAGTAAGTCAACAGAAACTATTGTAAACGTGTTATGTTGATCATAAAACACTTTTAAAAAGCATAGATATTGCATTTAGAACCTTTGAAAAAAGCGTTCGTATTGTTTTTGAAACGTTTTGAAAAAGCGTGCGTATTGTTTTTTTAAATTGAAAAAGTGTAAATATTGTATCTGAAACCTTTTGAAAAGCGTACGTATTGTTTTTACAACGTTTTGAAAAAGCGTTCGTATTGTTTTTGCAACGTTTTGAAAAAGCGTGCGTATTGTTTTTGAAACGTTTTGAAAAAGCGTGCGTATTGTTTTTGAAACGTTTTGAAAAAGCGCTCGTATTGTTTTTGAAACGTTTTGAAAAAGCGTTCGTATTGTTTTTGCAACGTTTTAAAAAAGCGTTCGTATTGTTTTTGCAACGTTTTGAAAAAGCGTTCGTATTGTTTTTGCAATGTTTTGAAAAATGTGCGATTGTTTTTACAACGTTTTGAAAAAACGTTCGCATTGTTTTTACAACGTTTTGAAAAAGCGTTCGTAATATTTTTGCAACTTTTGGAAAAAGTGTTCGTATTGCTTTTGCAACGTTTTGAAAAAGTGTTCGTATTGTTTTTTAAAACGTTTTGAAAAAGCGTACGTATTGTTTTTTAAAACGTTTTGAAAAAGTGTGAATGATGCATCTCAAACCTTTCAAAAAGTCTAAATATTGTGTTTCCAACCTTTTGAAAAAGTGTAAATTTCTCATTTAGACCCTTTTGAAATGCCTTGGATAAATTCCACGTTCCATTCAAGACTGATGCGATTTACTACTTACATCAATTTGCCTGATACCCTCCATATAATATCCATAATTTTAATTTGACTGGATGTTATAAAAGCGCGTTTGGTAAACAAGCGTGAAGCCGTGCACACTTTCCCCTGAATGCGTGTAGGAGTAGTTGTTGGAATATGAGTGAAGTTTTCTCAAGTATCCCAGGATAAGCAAAGTTCTTCCTTTCATCTTTCCAAGTGCATTCTCTCAAAACTACTTCTGCCTCAACTTATGCCATGCTATGCTACACATTGAATCATGGCTCTGAGTCTCTCTTCCCTTCCCTTCCCTTCCCTCAACTTGTTACTACCGTTTACAGTTATGAGAATTGGCGGTGTATGGTGTTAGTTTGCCTGGGCTTTGGCGTGTTAATGACGGACAAGGAGCTGAAATTGGAGTTGGCTCGAGACTCAAGAGCTCAAAAACACACGCCGGAGAGTGTTTCCCACCACTTCTACAGAACAATGGGAATTGTGCAATTACAATCATTACAATGAAACAGAAACGTCAAAGTTTTCGTACGAGAATATCAAAAGTGAAAGCAAAGGAAACAAATCTGTATCAAGTTTTGAAGGGGAAAACACGTTTTAGTTTAACATTTGCCCCTAAAATATAATACTTTCTCCCGCTAATTCAAAACAATTCAATTACCATTTTTGACTGCAAGGCAATTATATTTTGCACGTGGTCAAGCTCAACAATAACAGAATAGCTACCCAAAAGAGAAAGTGGTGCCTAATTCTAATAAAAAGCGGACACAGCCACAGAAAAAGTAGGATTAAGACTAAAAAAAAAATATTATATAAAAATGATATGAATAACCATATTGAATTTGATGTATGACTGATGTGTGGCGGAAGGTGGGGACGGAGTGGTGGAAATAAAATGTGCGTGCCACAGGACCAAGACAGGGAAGGAAAGAAAGAAGAAGAGGAAAAAAGAGAGAAAAAAATTGCATTGACTGACTGTGAGGGAAACAAGGAAGGCAGAAGAAATGTATGACTCTACATTGGAAAGAAATGAGATAAAAAGGAAAGAAAGAGTGAAGGATATGGGATGGAGGGACGTAAGAAAGAGCAGCCCATACATTTAAGCACCCAGAGACACACACACACATATCTATTTTTTGAAGAGAGTGTGTGTGTGTGTGTGTGTGGGTCTACGCCGGGTAATGTTGTGCTGGGCGTCTGAATAGATAGATAAATGGATGGTTAGATGGATAGAATAGAATTCATAGCATCTTACACTTATCTCCACTCCCAACTCCTTTCCCAGCTTGGCACGCGCTCGGTCCCAAATACAGTCTACAGAAGCACAACACAACACAAGTCAGAACGACGCAGTATACCATCAGCTATACACTCTATATCCACTATAGCTATACTCCCAAACTACTCCCTACATACAAAAAGATAAAGACTGTGAGGATGACGAAGACGTGAGGATTTACTCTTGTGATCCTCCACCACCATGTACCGTACTAAGGGGCCTGTCAAGTATTGCCTCGTATGATTTGCGTTTGCCAAGAAGTTCCACTCGGAACGGGAAAACCATGGAAAGAATACTTTACAAAAGTGTGTTTGTTCTACAAATTAACTTTCTCCAAACGATCAGGACTAGAAATCATTTTCTAAAACATCAAAACTAGTAGTTATAGCTCTTTCAGAATGGTCAAAACTAGTAACTGTAACTCTTTCAAAAAGGTCAAAACTAGTAACTCTAACACCTTCAAAAAGGTCAAAACCAGTAACTGTAACTCTTTCAAAAAGGTCAAAACTAGTAACTCTAACACCTTCAAAAAGGTCAAAACCAGTAACTGTAACTCTTTCAAAAAGGTCAAAACTAGTAACT
>JAQFZC010005395.1:0-14215 GCA_034695205.1 Dicyrtoma fusca
AACGGTCAAAACTAGTAAATAACACTTTTTCAAAACGGTCAAAACTAGTAAATAACACTTTTTCAAAACAGTCAAAAGAAGTAAAGAACACTTTTTCAAAAAAGTCAAAACTTGTAAATGACACTTTTTCAAAACGGTCAAAACTAGTAAAGAACACTTTTCAAAAAGTCAAAAAACTAGAAATTACCTTTTTCAAAATGGTCAAAACTAGAAATCACGATTTTCAAAAACATTCAAAACTAAATATATGACCGTTTTGAAAGGGTTAAAATACTAAATACGTATTATAATGCCCATTTTGGAAGCAGGTGGATGTCTACAGCTATTCTATTTGTTTATAATTTCTATAAGGCAGTATTATTTTGTGTAGATACATAGCTGCGTAGCTGAGAATCGGAGGCTAGAATTGGACAGAGAAAATAATATTTGTGATTGAGGCTGTATAAGTGTAGATCAGATAAGGAAGCCAGTATGAACATATTTTTACTTATGCACATGTCTATAGCCCCAATGCAGAGGGGTAAGTGTAATGTAGATACAAAAGGAGATGGAATTGAAAGACTTGATTTCGAGATTCCCCTTTTGATGTTTGCGGAAGGGATAAACTAATTACGTCCGTCGAGCTTAAATGTCTACCATTGCAATCCTATTAGATTCAATTTGTCCACATTTATTCGATATTATTATATTTTAGATTTCTTCACATTTTCTTTCTCCGTATTTTTTTTTCTATCTCAAACCACCATCATCGCTGTCGTCTTATTGCTCTCAGCTCATCGCATCGTCGCCCTCCTTCAATAGTGCTCATGAGCGTCATGATCCAAGTACATACATGGGAGTGCATCAGTAGTAGGATTTGGATTTGGAGGACGCGTCAACGTGTTTCAAATAAAAATCTCCGTACAATTGAGCCATCAAGTGTATTTTGATTTGTGTAGGTGAGACACAATGGCATATTGTTAGACGAAAAAAAATGTATAAAAGATCCGAAATTCCGGGGAGGAAATATACTGGTAAGGAAGCTGGATTTTTCGGAGGCATGATGTATTAAAGTATGTGCATACATGTGGTACACCTTATACATATGTATATAAATAGGTAGACCAATATTTTTATTTCTACAATGCAGAACGTCCTAGTGGTTGTAGTTCTTCTATATATCGTCGGTGAAGAAGCATTGTGGCGAAAGTCCAGCCTCCCCTTAATCTCATTTTGACGTAAGTCCCAGCAGTTTCATACACAAATTTTAACTTCCATTTATAAAAAGTGTTACAGTGGCACTTTTAAATAAGTTTAACAAGTGTATGCCAGTTTTACTTTTTTAAAATAATTTTTACACATTTTAAAAAAATTGTTGACCTTTTCCAAACGGTCAAAACTAGAAGTAACATTTTCAAAAGCATTCAAAACCAGTAACTAAGACTTTCAAAAAAGTAAAGTACCTAGTAAATTAATGTTTTCAAACAGATGTAAAACAAGAAAATAACACTTTCAAAAAGGGTAAAACAAGAAATTAATACTTTCAAAAAGGTCAAAACAAGAAGTTACACTCAAAAAGTTGTAAAACACGAAATTAACACTCAAAAAAATGTAAAACTAGATGTAGTACCATTTCAAAAAGGTTAAAGTAGTATTTTCATGTTTGTAAACAGGAAAAGTTGATTGCTGGGAGCGGGGACTTGCGTCAAATGACATTAAACGGATGACACTGGACATACGCCACACTGCTTCTTCACCCCGGAGGACGGCAGTTCCGCTCCATGTGTGTTTGATGAGAGTGCGAGTAAAATATGTCATGATTCAATAGTGGCAAATTGCATTTGTCTGTTTGAATGGAGCCACTCAGGGTGGTTACTTGGCCGTTCTCCTCCCGGTTATTCCTTTTTTCTCCTTCAGAGTTATTCGAGTCTTTTGCAGTCAGGAGCAATCAAGGCTCCAACGTTCCACTAACAACATTTTCTAACTCCCCCATAGATCACATCCCATCACTCCGTATTCTGTCTCCCATATAAGCTATACAACGTACATATATATAACGCCATAAATATATTCCTATATATCAATACAGAATAATCTATACCTATAAGGAAACAACTAACTCATTCCATTCAACTCTGATTCCCGATCCCCAAAGTGGAAGTCGAACTAGTGGAACTATCCATACAGATAATAATCATAAATAATACGGCCCTTCTAAATACCATATTAGTCTACATTAATAACATATACTTACATCTTCCAACTAGGAAATGTCTCCGTTGTTGCTCCAGACGAACGATTCAAAGACGAGCAAACAGCAAACACTTTTGCACTTGCTATTTAATTTATTATATTACTTGGCGTACTTTGGTTTTAGATGCATTGTGTCCCTCAATTTGAATTCGAATTAGATGTGTCGGTAGGTATATACATATACTGTGATAATTTAATGACAGTTTTCCCCTTTTCGCTGGTACTGGTATCTATGTACATATACTGGTGCGGGTAGGATTGAGTAATAAAGGAAGTAGGTACCTCCACTATTATGTGCATGGCATTTCTAGCCTCTATTCTGTATGAGTATAGAACACACCCTTTACATTTTGTTAATAGGTATTTGACAGCTATAGGTATATCTATACACTGGTAGTTTGTAGGTTGGAGATGTGCTCGGTAATTCGGTTAGTGAGGAGCTATTATGTCTTCAATGAACGTATTAGTTGGCTGTTGGTTGTGTTGCTCTTGGCTTGTAAATAATAATAGGCTGCTAGATAGAATAGCGTACAAGATTGATGATTTGAAATGAGGCGAGATGGTGGAGATGGGGACAGTTTGATCAGCTCACATACATAGATGGTAATTAAATACAACATGGAGAAAACTGACAAGGCAAGCCATTTAATGAAGAGAGCAGAGAGACAAAATGGCTCCTATTAGACTCATCAGACTCACAAAACGCTCACAAATTAGCTGCGTCACTTCCAACAAAAATTCATAAAAGTCTCTTAATTACTGGCTTTATTACTAAAGTACATACTATTAAGTACCTACATATACCTACTGATGAGACTCAAAATTCATTCCGTGTACTAGACAGTAGCAGTCTGTGTGTTGCCCTGTGCTGTGTCTCTTTAACCAACACCAAAGAGAACCAACAGCATTACTATTACCTAGAACTACCTACCTGCACAAGTAAATCAAAGACTTTACCGATGCAACATAAGAGAAGACTTTGATCAGTAGTGTATCTACAAATATTTTTACTGTCGGCAAAGCAGAAAAGGTGTCTTTATAACTGTCTGGCACTTTCTGAAGTTGTGTTTAGTAGGAAATCGTAAATCGTCAATTTTGGAAAACCATTAATTTGTAGGAAACGTAGTTTCAAAAAGTGCTTTTTAAAAGAATTGCGCAATTTAAAAAAAACATTTTTGTGAAAGTTTAGCTTAAAAAAGAAATCATCTATTTTGTAAAATAGTTTTCAGAAAGCGTAGTTTCAAAAAGAGGTTTTTAAAAGAAGTGTACAATTTCAAAAAAACACTTTCAGAAAGTTTAGTTTCAAAAAATTTATTTTAAAGTAATCTATTTTGTAGAATGTAGAAATTAGCTATTTTGTAACACATAATTTTCAGAAAGTGTAAATTTTGATAAACATTTTCAAAATTTGCTGTTTCAGAAAAGTTACTTTTACAAAAATTGTTAGTTTTGAAAGTATAATATAAAAATGCATCATTTTCAATTTCCTGTCTAAAGAAAAATTGATGAAAATTCATTTTGATTTCAGGATTTTTGGTGTAGGCAGCTTGCTGCCTGTATACTTTGCCCACAGCTACAGCTGAAGCTGGAGCCGCTACTGCCACTGAAACGAAAACGACGTTTTGCCAAGATTCTATTAGCAATTCTGCTCGTACATTGTGAGTAATTTGATAGTTGAACACCCGTTTCAGTCAATTTTCTACATTTCATATATATTATGTAATATAGGCAGGCATAGTATAATAATTGTATAGCAAAAGCACAATCTACAAATGAGCACGAATCCATTCACTTCCTACCCAGTTTTAGGTACTTCATTATGTATTCTTCCCTTGGCGGACGCAAATAGATAGTGCCAACCTAGACATACTAATAATATCTAATTTGGAAAAATTCTAATGAATTGGTTCATTAGTTTCAAAGCTTTTAACATTTTAGACGTTTTATTATTCTGTCAGCTCTTACATACATACACAAGCTGCACGCCGCAAATTCATTCCTCTACAGTTGACAGTAGATCCACTTATTACGTGCCTATCTACATATATCTTACATGAATGCGGCCAGCAAATAAGTTTTTTAAATACACACATTATGCGAAACGATTCAAGTATAGGTACTAACAGAAGATAATATTTATATAAAATAGTATTATAATAACATTAACATTAAATAAAATCACAGTGAACATTATAAGGTACATGTATAAAAAACATACGTGTGTCACAATCAAATTCCATCCACCAAAAGTAAAGTATTGATTCCCATACAAACTACATACATACATACATTGTTGTTCTGTGCCTTAATATTTTTGTTTAAATAACATTGTAGAATAAGGAAATTGACTCTTCAGAACACTAATACATTGTAAAATTGATTTGGTAGACTGTGACTGAAGACTAATGCGTAAATAGTAAATAGGGCGTACTAATTAGTAGATACCAACACCACTGACGCCTCAAATACTGAACACAATACATAAATATGGCGAGAGCACACAGTTTTTTGAAGAATAAAAGTTAAAAGGTTAAAGAACAAAACTACCTACCTTTCTCATAGGCAAGTATTGATACCACATAAAGTATTACTCCTTGCATGTACTGTAGTTTAAACTGCATTCGTTACAATATAATACATGGTTAGTTACAGCTAAATAAAATTGATTTAAAAAAATACTACTAACTTTTAATAGTAAATTAATTTCTGTACACTTGGTACAAAATAAATTATTTAATATTAAGTTAGCATATTCTTGTTTTACATTTTTTGGTGCGTTAGCTATACATTTTGACTTAAGTTAAAAAAAAAGGTTATACAGTACACTTATGTACTGTCCTAGTAGCATTTATAATGATTAGGAACAATTAAGAATGAAAATAGTCACTAGTCAGCTACCTTGGGCTTTGAAGGGTGGGACGTGAACAAATAATTTATCAAAATTTCTCTATTCATAGATGAATTGTAGATACTTTAATAAATTATTTGTTTCTTTGCAATCTGCTCTCGAGGCGGTTTTATGTACAGATAACATTAAAGTCGTCTGTAGCTGAGCGACATGAGCAAAAACAGAAACAATAAACTATTAACAGTAATAATTACCTAGTTTATACAGTATGGCAATAAACATGGGCTTTATAGCTTTGGCCTCACAATAATGTTGCTTTTATGCGTCCAGGTTGTCAATTGTCTGTCATTTTGTGTCTCATCAGTGTCTATGAACGACCTGTAATCACAATTTAACTATACACATTTTAAGATGGTAGGTTTAAAAAGTCTTAGAATTTGTTGGGCCGGTAGTTACGATGAACTTCATGATGACAGTCTTCTTCATCCGTGTCAGCCCGTTCATAGCGGATTTGTTGATGATCCATGAGGGCCAGGGCGATCGCTCTTCGCTTGACCACGATCACACCGAGGATGGATACTCCGATCACAATAAGAATGATACTGAAAAATGAGATAGTATAAACAAAACTTATACATAAATCTCACTAATCAGGTAAACTTTACTTCAACATTCAACATGTCGTTGTAGTACTTAAAATAATCTAAAAATTGATCGTTCGAAGTTCGAAATTGGTTTGATTTAGTTAGTTAAATTACCCAATCGTTAAAATAACAATCCCTGCAGCTTGGTAGGGGTAGTAAGGAACGGTTCGTCTGTAATCCCCACCCAGAAAATGGGAGCCAGTTGTACATTTAAGGAATTCTTCGTGTTCGTAAGAAAATCCTAAAAGAGCCCGTCCACGTAGTTCCACTGGGTCACGGCATCTGGAGAAAAAATACACACAAGTTAAACATTAATTATTCAGTCAATTCAATTTACCTAACAACTGTAGAAGTTTTGAGCGTAGGCACCAGACAGAGCGAAAGTAAAACATACGACATTTACATCGAAATAATGTTAGCAAATATGTTATAGAAGTAATTTAAGATTAAATGGGCAAAAATGCACCGTTTTTTTGTTTCGCGTATTGACTGGCTTCCATAGACAAGTTCGAGAAGAAGTATTTCACTTGATTGTCATTAATAACTGAATAATTGTAGTTAATTATAAGTTAATTGCACTTACGTAATGTCAGCTATTAGCTCCGAATGTGTGCTCTGAATCTGAGGCACTAATACTTCAGCCATCCACTGGATGTCGCAATCACATCTAGTAAGTCAATTTAAAGAAATAGTTTAAAACAAAAGTCCTTTTTGATCAATTAAATTGAAATAATGTTTTGGTTTAGTTTAAAATTGCAGTGACCACCACCACCGTAATGTTGTTTTCAAAATGTAACATACCTGAAGGGATTATTCTGAATATTTAGTACGTCAACATACTCCCACGAAGCTAATGCTTTGTCCAGTTTAGTTAAACCGTTATCATTCAGATACATCTGTTGATTCAAAAGTAAATAATGGTTAGGTGATTTGTTGTATTATTACATAATACAATAGTAGTATTTTTGTAAATTG
Source organism: Dicyrtoma fusca (assembly GCA_034695205.1). NCBI lineage: Eukaryota > Metazoa > Arthropoda > Collembola > Symphypleona > Dicyrtomidae > Dicyrtoma > Dicyrtoma fusca. Next base: position 6,700 of record JAQFZC010005395.1, read on the forward strand.
TAGGTAATTAAATGGATGTATGATTTACTCAGCCTTACCTCCTGAATGGGCCAATGTTGTGGGTCTTCCGTGATTCCCATAAAAGCACCATCACTGAATCGAGTTAGTTTACGATTGTAAGCACAATGAAAAACTCTCAAACTTTTCATGGAACTAAAAGCTCCAGTCTCAACTTGCTTCAATGTTGGCATACTATTAAGTCTCAGTTCGACTAGGGACTCCAGACCCATGAATGAAGTGTGGTCCAACGTTTCAATTTTGTTTTTACTCAAGTCAAGATTTGATAAATTATGACTATTGGCAATTTCATAAGGAACTTCAGTGAACTGATTACCCGCAAGATCCAAGGTTTCTAAAAAGCGGAGGTCATGGATCAATCCCTTTGGAATTGATTTGATGGAGGTGTTCGCCAGGTCCAGTACCTGTCAATCACAAAATCAAAATTCAATTAAATACATAATTGTAAGTTTTGTTTACAAAGCAAACTGTTTCACAATCACAATAATTTGTTTATCGATATGTATAATTACTCGTAAAAGACGTAGTTGTGACAGGGCCTGAGATGTGCTGCCTTCCAAAACCTTTAAAGGGTTCGAACTCAAGTCCAACGTTGTTAGTGATGGCAAGTGATCAAAAACATTTTTCTGAATTCTGAAATACAGAGTACAGGATCTTAGTTTTAGTTTGATGTAATTAATTGCTTTAATTTTTTGTACTAAATCGGTTAATAGTTAGTAGGTTAGTAACTTACCCATGAATGTTATTATGTGCCAAAGATAAATGTTCGATGGTCAACGGGAAGTAGTTCTGACTTCCATTAAATTTCCCAAAAAAGGCAACTTCGGGCAAACCATCCGAGTCTAAAGCATTGTTACTCAAATCAAGGGAACTAAGACAGTCCAAGTCCGCAAAAGCACTGTCTTCAATAAAATTGATAGCATTGTGTCTAAAGGACAGGGATGTAATGTTAAGTGGAGGAAGTCTAAAAACTCTGTCCATGTCATTGTAGTCAAAGCGACAGTCTAATTTAGTGGATCTTGAGATATTTTGGGCCACTAGCGTCTCCTCCCAGTCTTCTTCAGTGAATAGATTTTGCAATTTTTTCTGATTGCAGTCGATCGTGTACAGATCCGTGGCTGGTCTCATGTCCGTACATTCGCAAGTATCACAAATATTATCCCCGTTAACTTGTTGCCAACTTAGAGTTAACATCATGGTTAATCCTAATAGCAGTTTAGGGCTTCTTCGGTGGGACATTATAGCCATTTTTAAAGTTTCCTGAAAAAAAAACATAAAAATACAATATAAACTACCAACCTAGGCACATTTTGTACATCCTGTAATAATAATAATAATGATTTATGACAAAGAGCACTTAATTATTGAAAAAGCGTATATCCGCTAATGTTTTTTTTTGTTTTCGTTCACAGTCACATTGTACATGTATTTTGAATGCTCTTTAACCTTGTAAGATGTCACGTTAAAATATTATTTATTGGTAAATCTCACGGTAGTTCGAACCTCTACACTTCACTATACGTAACTATAAAGATGCAAAAATCTTTAAACGAATTAGTTCACACGGTACAGAAGCCAAAAGACACGTTAGAGTGTGAGTAGTGTGCCGGAAACTGACAGTTATGGACTATTTTAACATTTTTGCTGACTGAGGACTTAACTCATCCTCGGTCTTCAATACACGAAAGATGTGAAAGGTGCCATCATATATGTGCAGGAACATTACTCATTTATCATTAATGGCAGTCACAATTGTATCTCGTGTAGAATTTAGAACGCAATAATGTTGCAGCACTGAGATAGCCTAACAACTTTTTATCTTTATATCCCTTCAGATAAAATAAAACCACTCTAATACAACACAGAAACAGCAACGAACGATTTAATCAGCAAAAATATGAATCACAACCCAGAATAAAACCATACTTACTACGGCATACGTTATTTTTGTGTACGGCAAAATTAATAAGGCCGTTTTGCTTGTGACTTGTGAGTACAATAGTGGGCACATTTTATTTATTATTAATAGGCATATGTACATGATGGTATAATCTGAGATTAAACTGGGTCAACTGGATACACAGGTATAGCTTGTAAAATAACTACTAACGGTAACAAATATTAAATAGCTATCACATGGTTTATTCTCGTGTAATGAATCTTCTCGTACGAGACCGAGGATACACTAATAAGTTAGAACATTTTTGATAATACATTGATTTTTATTTTGAAATGCTATTTTTTTTAATTTCCAGGTAAAAATGAAGCAAATGTTAATGAGCATGCTACAGCTTAACCTTTCCCAAACACTCAATACTAGAAATCAACATTTTCAAAAACTATCAAAACTAGTAACTAACGCTTTCGAAAAGTTCAAAACAGGAAATTAACAATTTCAAAAAGATCAATTTCAAAAATCAACACTTTTAAAAAGGTCAAAACCAGAAATCAACGCTTTCAAAAAGGTCAAAACCAGAAATCAACACTTTCAAAAAGGTCAAAACCAGAAATCAACACTTTCAAAAAGGTCAAAACCAGAAATCAACACTTTCAAAAAGGTCAAAACTACAGATCAACATTTTCCAAAGGATGTAAAAAACTAGAAAAATCACAGTTTTGAAAAGGTTAAACACTCAACTCAACACACAACAAAATGGTCAGCTTATTAATGGGCCATTCATTTCTAGATTTCTACAAATCCGAAATCCAGAATGTTGCACTTGTTTAATTAAGGTAATAAACTATGCAATATTATATTTTGAAATTTAAAACACACTATTATTGTCACTGCACTGCCACTTTCAAATATGTATGTATCGTATGTACCTACGTACATCTGTTATTTTTATTGCTCTTCATGAGCCAGCAGAAACTGCAGCCTACAAAGAACTAACAACAAGTAGTATCAATCCTTTGCCAAAAATATACCAACTTGAGCAGAAACTACGTTTTAGATAAAAAGTAAATGAATACATTGTTTTTTACACCATTGTCTGGCCTTCGTAAGCATTTTATTCCGAAGCATTGTCTGAGAGACACGTGATGTCTATTTTATTGGTCTAGTCTCTTAAATTGTTGACAACATTTTAAGTACAAAGTATCTCTTGTCACAGGTCCTATCTACGCCTAATAAAGTAATAATAAAATAATATTGTAATAAATAACCACATTACCCCCTGCGTGGTTGGGACACTCGTACTTTAGGCAGAAATGCTTCAAAAATTGTGCTCGTAAATAAACTTGGCTCAGATTTCACGGAATAGAGTACAAATTCTCCTATTATTTAGTTACACACGTAATTCTAGAAGAGCTTGAAATTATCCTTCCATGCCCTGTCAAATGTTTCTGTGTATCTAATGTCAATCACTTTTTCTAGTGTGGTGCCTGCATGCTTCATTTCGAAACATTTTTTCCTACCTGCAACCTGTCTGTCCCCCTGATTGCAGTGTATCTACGAACGAATGTACGCATGTACCTTACCTAAGTAAGTAAACATTTGCCTCTGTTTATGAATATTTAATGGCAGTTCTACCTCAGAAAGTGTATAATTGCATGCAGCTTCCAACTTTAAGTACGAACTTACGAACGAATTCAGCTACAGTTCAATTTATCATTTACAGAGTTGGAAACAAAAATGTTGCCTTCCTGTTTATAAAATATTTATTTCCTACGCATGCTAGTACGACACGGTTGATAACAAGTGGGAAATAATGCTCGTTATAAAATTGTGTAGGTGCTATGCTAGTCTAGTCTTCTTCTCGTCCTAGTTTTTATTTCTTTTATACTAAATCCACTGCTCTGCCATGCCATAACCTCGATTAGATGATTACTATTATGGTTTTTTACTATAAACTGCACATAAAATACGCATCACTTATTGCATGCACACACAAACACACACAGCAGATAAAATTCACATGCATTTCATCTTTATTTTTATTTTTATTTTTGTATGTGCAAACTCAATATCACTAAATAAACAGTGTGTAGGGAAGTTTTCTTCCAGTGATCTTATGAGCTAATAAATCTATAAATTTTAATTTGCGATTCTTACAAATTACTATTGTTTCTACTGACAGCCCAAGGAATCATCAGTCAGTCTAAATCAGTAAAGACCGGTAGGCTTAACCTATTCGAAACTGGGGAACCATGGAGAGAATGCTTTGCAAACGTGTTTAATTCTATAAATTAACTATTTCAAAACTGTCAAAATTAGTAAATAACACTTTTTCAAAACTGTCAACACTAGTAAATAACGCTTTTTCAAAACGGTCAAAATTAGTAAATAACGCTTTTTCAAAACTGTCAAAATTAGTAAATTAACACTTTTTCAAAATGTTCAACACTAGTAAATGGCACTTTCAAAAGGTCAAAATCTAGTAATTACCATTTTTAAAAACATTCAAAACTAACGATAAGTATATTACCTTTGCGAAAAGGCTAAGCATCATTGGGCAGTTTACTCAATTCACCTATAGGTACAAATATCTGTCGTAGTTACGTAGTTGCAAGTAGGTAGGTTTTATTAGCTTTTAGCTCCCAGCTCAACAAACTTAAATAAGGAAAACTTGAAACATTTTATCATTCAACTAAAATAAAAATACGGGGACAAAGTCCAAGTGCTTTTTACCTGGGAAACTCCGTCCATAGTAACTTGTGGTCAAAAAAGTAAACTCAACTGACCAGTAGTAGTGCCAGTAGTGCAATGCAGTGCCAGTAATTGATTGACTACATATTAAATGGTAGAAGCTACATAAGTATATAGAATGCGTAGTGAATTGTAATCGCCTAGTCGCTATCGCAATTGTAGTTTCCTCTGTGATCTGGGCAAGTAATTGTTCACTCAATTGAGACGTTCTTTTGTATAGACACCTACCTGTTTACTGCACGCTGGTTTACTGTATAGCTAACTATTGATAGTTAATGTTGATAGTGAGTGGATATACCTATAGTGCTCTTCCCTGATCTGTTCAGTGCGTAAGAGCGTAACCTTTGAAGCACTACTGGTGGTGATTTTATCACACATGTCGTATTTCAGGTGTGTTATTATAGTGTGTCTGTCTCTATAAACTAAATCTGATGTAAACGGAAATAGTGGTTTAAAGTTGAGGCTGAATGACTCACTTACAACCTAACAACAATTTCGTTTTTAACTATAATAGGTATATCTTTTCTACAAACTATAGTAGCTATATCTGTACTGCCAACAAACGGAATTTTAACTGTGCCCATATCATTAGCTCGGTAGATACGCAATAATAATTGTGAGCTCTCGTCTCAAATCCGTACTTAGTCAAAAATGACATCACATTTTCCAATTTTCTATTTCATTTCCGCTCAGTCAATGAAATATGGAAACAATGTTCCCACAAACACTCTCACTCAAAAACACTGTAATGTCATATACTTATGCTTTAATTGTCTAATGAATCTTTAGTTGCACATCCCATTACATTACTGTAAGCTTCAAAAATTAAAAGTAAAAGTATTCACATGCATATCACTTCTAATTTTGCATGGACTCCATTAAGCAATGCTAATGGATAAAAAAATAATGATTACAACCATCAGAATGCACGCAACGAACCTCTGCTCTGTTTGAAGTTAGTTTTCGTTAAATTACAGCTTTATTCACCACGCAAGATTATCCAATTTATTCTTAGATATTACTAATTGCAAGCTAATTTGTATTCTGTAGTTGCAATTTATACTTGTTTTGATGTAATAGATCAAAGTCTGGGTAGGCCATGCCATGGTGTTTGAGTTCAGTTAAGATTTAATACTTATTTGTCTGGAAGCAAACGCATTTAAAGTAAAGCCAAAAGTGTGTACGATCAATGATACTGTGTGGTGGTTGTTGTACTTTGAACAGGTTAAAAAAAATTCAATGCCATTAGCTTGAATGGTGAGTAAGCAACGCCACGCCAACGGCCAAGGGTAAACATTTTTAGCTTCCGTTTCTCTTTACTTATGGCAAATACAACGTGTTTGGGCTTAGGAAGCAATAGCAATAGCAAAAAGTGCATTAACATTATTAACATTATTAACATTATTATCTCTGCACTGCCTTACAGAGCAAACTATAAGTAACTTCTACTTCCGTTATTTGAAAAATTGCGTAGATTATTGAAAAAAAATTAAAACTAGTCAGTAAAAGAATTCATATAAGCAATTTTTTCAATAACACAAACATAATAATGATTTGTGTGTAATTTCCTGACGCTGCTGGTGACTGACTGTCGTTCGTGTCAGTGATAAAAGTGTGACTAATTTATTTACTTTATTTCACTCTTTCTGCCCTGTTCATTACTAGATAACACTTTGTGTTTAGATTAGGAACGAGTCATGGGGTATAGTAGCCAATAGCAATGCAACGACTATGAAATATCAGCAAGCTAATTATAGAAAATGTAAAGCACTTTCAAATAGCCCTTTAACACCTTCGTTTATTGTAGATGAGGCGAAATAATCGTTAGGAGGCAGTTAGGAGTAATTTATTACTCCCAATTATGTATGCATTAGATGAGGGAGACCAAAATTGTGTATTTTTAATGAGTTTTAGCTGGGCATTAGATTCTATAGTAAACTGCTATCCTGACATCATCGCTCAAAAGAAGAAAAAAAGAATTTATTATGGAGCTGTATAGCCAATAAATAATACATTACTAATTAACGAACCAATTTAGTGATTTAGTGATTTAGTGATTTCGTCCATTTAAAAATAGCAAACGAAATGTAAAGCCGGTGCATATAGTATGGACTTGATTGATTGCAGCAGACAGAGATCATGAGGCATCACCTCAGCTAATGAACATCCAGTCATTCGTCAGGTGATTTTATAAATAACACGATCACGTTACCAAAACTGTGAAAGAAACGTGCCCTTACATTATTTACTGTATAGTGATGACAGGCTTAATTCCTTTTTCCAAGTATTCACGAAAAAATACCCAGAAATTCTAGAATCTAGCGTGTTCGTCATCGATTCAGAGTCGGTTTCCCTCGCTAATGATGTTTTTACTTTTAACTGGAACTGGAAGACTGTTTTGGTATGAAAATGAAAACCTATTTGTGGGACTAGGTTAGATCTAGATCTAATGTACCTACTCGCAGTTCCTTCATTAGCTCGAAATAGTAAGTTCCCTAATTAATATTTGTATAATTAATGCCCGCCTACTGCACTAGCAGCTATCCAAGGACACATTTTTTATAGAAGCAGCAATGCATAATTAAATTATGCATATTGCTGCTAAATTATTTCTAGCATTAACCCTTTCAACATGGTAATATTCTTAATTTTGAATGTTTTTGAAGAAGGAGAATTTCTAGCTTTGACCATTTAAAAACTTTAATTTCTAGTTTTCATACCTTTTGAAACTGTTATTTACTAGTTTTGACCGTTTTGAAAAAGTGTCAATTATTAGTTTTGACCGTTTTGAAAAAGTGTTATTTACTAGTTTTGACCGTTTTGAAAAAGTGTCATTTACTAGTTTTGACC
>JAQFZC010005396.1:0-14215 GCA_034695205.1 Dicyrtoma fusca
ATAGTTTTACACCTTTTCAAAATGTTCAAATCAACACTTCTTGCTATTTCAAGAAAGGTTAATTCATAGTTTTACACCTTTTCAAAATGTTCAAATCAACACTTCTTGCTATTTCAAGAAAGGTTAATTCATAGTTTTACACTTTTTCAAAATGTTAAAACCTAAATTTGCACTTTGAAAAAGGCGCTGATTTATTGTTTTACACCGTTTTCAAAATGTTAAAACCTGTACTTTTGAACAAGGCTGATTTATTGTTTTACACCTTTTTAAAACGTTGAAACCTAAAGTCGTACTTTTGAAAAAGACTGATTTATTGTTTTACACCGTTTTCAAAATGTTAAGAGCTAAATAAATTATTACTTTTGAAATAGCTTTACCGTCTCACATTGTTTGACGTCATAGTTGCAAAGTTCCTAAGCACTCTTGAGTCTTCACTACAGATACATATGTACATAGGTCTCTGTACTTAAGAACTTTGTCATAAATTGCTGGCGGAATTTGAGCGACCGAGCTGTGCCGTTGTATTAGAATAGTTGCAGCTTCAAGGAATGTAGGTACATATTCTGTAATAAAATGGGGAAGGCTACTGGGGTAGGGTGGTTGGGCGGCGGAGTGGTAGTTACACGCTCCATCCTTTTACAGCGGCGGTAATGTGTATGATATTTGCACGTTGGTTTTTGGATGGTGTTTTCAGGAAAGTGGCAAGTGGCAAAAGTGTCAAATGTCTTCACACTAAAATCGCTTATCGCTCACTTAATACCTCGTTCTACACATGTATTTCCTCATTCCTTTCATCTCTAACGACAACGACCAGCACTTCCAGCTCCAGCGACGACTTAACGAGAGGGAAGGAAAGCGACGGCGAAGGAGAAACTCCAACGGCAACCAGACGACCGACGACTGATTGCAGGTCTCATGTGACTTTCTCATCCCAGTCGAGAGTCCCATGATTTCACGTAAAAACTTTGGAAACAACAATATAAGCAATCTACGCACATAGAGACATTCTACCATTCAAATGGTCTCCCTTTCAGCATTCAGCAAAACCTTAAATTAACTCAACAAAGAATTATTACATTGCTAGGTATCCTCAGGGAACATGTCATCTCGGCTGAGCTTTGCACACGCATACACAATTACTAAGTCTTACGAGCAGATGTTCTGCCTCGAACAGACAATGGCAGATTATACTTCAGGTATGTATAATGGTAGTTTTCTGTGAGTGCCATGTGTTTACATAAAGGCATATCTTACTACCCACCTCCATTAGTTTTCATTGAAGTTTATACAGTTGAACATTTCATTTGCGATCATTACATGGAATGAGAGCGTAATGCATGTTTGTACACATCCATCTCTTATCATATTGTAACCGTTATCGTTTGTACGGAAGCTCAGAAGGTACAATCTGTTAACCTTATCAAAACGGTACTATTTCTAGTTTTACATCTTTTTGAAAGTGCTATATTTTTTGTTTTTCATATTTTTGAAAGTGCTAAATTTCTTGTTTTTCATATTTTTGAAAGTGCTATATTTTTTGTTTTTCAGATTTTTGAAAGTGCTAAATTTCTTGTTTTGCATATTTTTGAAAGTGCTATATTTTTTGTTTTTCATATTTTTGAAAGTGCTAGATTTCTTGTTTTGCATATTTTTGAAAATGCTAAATTTCTTGTTTTACACCTTTTAAAACTGTTAATTTCTAATTTTGACATTTTTGAAAGCCTTTTTTTTCTGGTTTTAAGCGTTTTTGAAAATGTTATTTCTAGATTTGAGTGCATTTGAAAAACTTATATCTAGTTTTGGTCGTTTTGAAAGAGTTGATTTCTAGAAAAATGTACTTTTTTGTAAAGCATTCTTTCTATGGTTTCCCAGTTCTGAATAGGTTTTAAAAGGAATTTAATACTTTAAGTAAATTTTGAATAAAATAGTACTACAAGTTTAATAGTAAATTCTGTATGTACTGTTATTTTGTAATTTAAAAAATATTTCATCCTTCGTTTTAATCTAACGTAAATCCTACGAATGACGTTTCCAATTTTAATTGTGGGTGGATAATTCATTTTCAGTTACGGTAAACATTTGCAATTTACTCATATTTTGTAATTCGAGCAGACACACTTTTTATTCTAAGTTTAAAAAACACTTTCTAATGCCATAAAAATTGTTCACAAAAAACCCGCAATGACCAATGGGATGGCGTATAGCATACAATAGCATAGTGAGTCAATACTACTTTAGTCGTTACAGTCCGTTACACTCACATTTCCCCGTACTTGTACTAACGATGGTAGATATGACATTTAGGTTTACATATATTAGGATCGATTATTTTCAAAACGTGTTGCGTTCACGTTGTTGTTCACCACAGCACAGCAGAGTACGGGACTGGAGGGAAATATTTGAGTCCCCCATGTGTAAATTAAATTAAATGACAAAAATAAAATAAAATGCTTTTCACTTTAAATAGCAATCTCTTAAATTCATACTACATTTATCTCGACAGCTATTCCCACAACGAGCCAGCCGAGGGACTAGCTCCCATATTTTATCTCAAAATGATATTACAGTGAATACTATGGTAACAGCCGTTAGTTGAAAGTGTCACATTTGTGAAATTTGCATGTTGATTAAAAAGAATCTCTCTTAAAAGAGGATCTTTTACACATTTTGCCCCATCATTTGGAGCAGACACATGTTTTTAAGTCACTCATATATCCATCACTTTAATCTCCCATTCTATCATTTCATAGCCCTTAGAGGATGCCTAACTGAGTTCTTGTTGCTCAACGTGTGTGGGTCCGTGGGTCTTATCTAGGTACATTGTTAGGACACAGTGACTGAGCATTAACCCAAGAAGCTTAAATCTACAGGAGCGTGCCTTCGCATGTATTACGAGAGCACACACTACTTTTGAATGTATGTACAAAAGTGGAATGCAGAATTTAAACAAACTGAACAAACAAGGAACTTGAGAATTTCAGTATTTCATCGACTCGTTCTTTCTATAATCACTTATCACGAGTCCATTATTGAAGTGCCTGCGGAGGACTGTTTCCAAGAATTACATATTTTCAGTGAGAAACCCCTCTCATAAATTCACAGCGGATAGGTTTGCATGTATCTATAGATCCATAGATCTATCGACACATTCAAGTGCAAATAATGGAGGAAGTAACAAAAGTGTTTGATAGAATTTCCACATCCCTTCACATATTGAAATTCCCCATGAAATACTGCGCAGCAGTGCAGTGTGGGGCTTTCCAACTCTGATGCTATTGAGCAGGCATTTTTGAAATATGTAAATAGCAGGTTTTTATCCCCTGCAAACTGTCCAAATCGATATTTAACCTTTTGAAAAAAACTGATTTATCGTTTTACACCTTTTCAAAATGTTCCGTTTATAACTTGCTCCTTTGAGAAAGGCTAATTCATAGTTTTACACCTTTTCAAAATGTTCAAATCAACACTTCTTGCTGTTTAAAAAAAAGGGTAATTCTTAGTTTTATACCTTTTCAAAATGTTCAAATCATAACTTACTATTTTAAGAAAGGCTAATTCAATGATTTACACCTTTTCAAAATGTTCAAATCATAACTTGCTATTTTAAGAAAGGATAATTCATAGCGTTACGTCTTTTCAAAATGTTCAAATCCTGGTTTGCCTTCGTTTTAAAACAGCCAGCTTTTTAAGTTCATAAATGTCACGTCATTTTTGCAAGGCACCTGTATCAGTCAAAGAAGACAAAGATATTGTTACGGCTACAGTTTCCACTCACCTACCCTTTATTATTATACAGAACTATTATCACTATACATACGTACAAGGCCGATTGTCCGATACACATGCACGTATAGGTTTATCTATTTACAGTACACGAGCACCCCACTACTGCACCGCAACACCAAAACCAAAACACGGAATACGAAGCAAAGGGAATTGAAGCCTCTTAAAGATCTATTGAAAAATAATGCTTTTTCTCACGCGCTCTTTCGCAATAAATCATACAAGCAACGGCAAAGACAGACAATTCCGATCCGAACAGAACAATCAGACCAAAATATCTTCTAGTGGGAGCAAAATAAAAAAAAGTTTTTCAGTTTCCGTCATTTATTCCACATACCTATAAAATACTGCTATAGCAAGAGTACATTCATAGGTACTATGTACCTACATAGGTAATTCAATCAGCACACTAAAATAAATGGCTAGGACAGAAAGTTTATACAGTAGATAATTTTTATGAAAGCTTAATAACTTTGAGACAGACCAACGAAAGCCCAAGACATTACCACACCAAGTTCAACGTTATGGCGGCGGTCGGTTAGATGCCATGGTCTACGGCACCATAGCTTCCCACATATTTTTCATTTCCTCCCGGCCCTTTACTGTCCGACGGTAATAACAAAGTCACAAACTAGCAAAAATTACGACAGACAGGAGCTGTAAAGATTCTTCCAGAATAAACTAGATAAGATGCCTATTAACTTCAAATGTCAGACACTTCCCAAATAAAAACGCATCGAAAGTTAGAGCTGGGACGAGGGGAATTTATTGGCTCAGACTACAGGTCAGTTTATCCGTACACCTATCGCCAACGTATAGGTAGGGTCTTCTGCATTCCAAGTAATTTCTTAGGTACCTTTATTTGTTTATAGAGTACATACAAGCAGACACAAATAAAATATATCCGAAATATTTTGGGCAAAATATACATACATGTACCGTAAGTCTCCTCGCAGTTTCCAAGTAAAATGTCGCTAAAATAAACCTCGTTCAAAAAAAGTTAAGTCTACTAAACTAGTTTTTGCTTCCGAAAAATTCCATTTTTTGTGAAAAACAATTGACTAAAAATCAAACCTATTTTTTTAAATGCACAGCTTCTACATGCATAAATCCGTCAACTTCGATATATTATAAAAAACGAATTAACAGAATAAAACTGGATGCTTGAAAGAAGCAATAATTCAAAAAGTTGCCGAATATTGTAACTTATTGTTAGTGAATAAAGTCTCAAGCTATTTCAACACTAATAAACTAACTAATCAAGGATTTACGGTACATAGGTGCTGTGCTCGAAAATGTATGATAATAGAGTGAGTATTGATTTGAGGATGGCAAACTGGCTAATAAATGGCTAAATTAATAGTTATTGCATTCCAATGGCTATAAATAGATATGTTCTGGTTAAGACATGTTTCGAATTCGGAGTTGGGGTGTACACCGGATCCGTATGCATTACCTATATATATGTACATATATAAAAAAAAACAGGCTACAGTAGCATTACCTACACTTCTTGAACAACAATGCATTACGCCTTTGCCTCTTGAAACAGTAATAAAGCTACCACCGGCTCAAGACAAGACAGTCTGAGCCGGACTAATAAAGAAAATAAATGGTGATAAAGTATGAGGATCCGAAACGTGGATATTATCTATAAAGTAGCCATTGAGACGTGACGCGGTTCCGTTCCAAACCGTTGCATGTTCCATCAGTCCGTTCCAGTCTTGTACCGGTAAACTACAGTCACTGGTGATACGGTTGCGGTCCCCCTTCGTTTCTTTGGGCGATAGTTATTTACCATTCTATTCTACCTCTCAGTTGCCGTGAATAATACAGGACCTACAACTTATTGTGGTTAGTGTATCCTTTCCTTTGGTTTAGCTGATGTAATTAAGTATAAAGCATCAAATTGCACGCTTACTTCCCAATGCAATGCACAGTATCTATGTACCTACATTACGTACTTTGGCCCTGTATATAATTTATTGTTTTGAGATTGGTTGGATTGGATTGAATTACAACTACAATGTACATAAGTACACATAGATAATAAAAGCGCATCCTTGATTTATTGGTCATTACGGGTGATTTGGTGAGTCAGGAAAAAAAGGTAATATATTAGGCCACAGGAATAGGAACAATGCACTGGCTAAACTACAGTGCTCAGGAGGAAGTGGGCTAATCGTGTCATTATCAGTACTTTGGCTTTATGTAATTTTGTTTTATTTATTTTATTTGTTGGTAAAGTTGAGTGCTGGCCAGGGCAAAGGGGAAGGAATTGGATGACCAGGATAGAAAAACATACATGACAGAATGGACAGGATCGCAGGAAGGACCCACCATAATTATAGATAGCTGAGCTTGCTCTGTATTTCCAAGCTTTAGTGAATTAAGGGGAAAGAAGCACGAGGAGGATAATTGAAATACATTGTGGAATTAATTATCCATAGTCACGTAACAATAAAATTCTACAAATCTGCCAAAATCCGCCAATTTGTTTCCCAAGGAGTTTTTCACATGGAATGGAAATTGACATCTTTTTTTATATGTCTGTATAGAAGACCTCAATCTTTCCCGTTGAGCCCTGAAAATTAAGCAGTTTTATCTTTCACGGTGTAGGTGTATGTATTTATATATATACGAGGATACCACTTACGACCATGTACGGGCTTAAAATGTACTCGTAAGACTGAGTCAGAATGTAATCAAAGGTAATGACCGGGTTAAAGCGGAAAGAAAAGTTTTACTTTTACTTTTAATCTGCATGCGCGTGGCACTCTCTCCGGTACACTGACTAACTTTCTCTATAGCCATATAGCCAACTGTATGTACACCTAGGTATACAGATATATCGACCAGCCTCAGATTTAGACATTTAGAGGAACGCAGAGGGGCTTTACATAAATGATTTCATACACTTTGATGCCAAATAAGTCATCTGAATTAATTTCCATCTTTGAAAAAAGCGGCTAATGTTCCCAAACGGTGTAAAACATAATATTTAAAATTTTTAAAACAATGCAGTATTTCTATGCAGTCATATTTACATGGCTCCAAAGGAAAGATTCGGGAGTAACTTGGCTTGAAAATCCATGTAAATGGATCCAGAACAGTGTAAAATTATAGACTCAATTAAGCTCCCACAATAATGTACTGCTCCAGAAAATGGCTGTCAATTATTCACTCAGGTTAACTGTAAAAACTTTACTTATACGTATAAGAAATGCCTATAAATACGAAGAGGTATAAATAAACTGCTGTTTGCCATAACACAGTGAATAAAGGTTACCTACTCTTCTTATATCTCCATCTTGTTGCCCCACATAGTAGTAGTAGTGGGTAGCTTTCTACGTAATCCCGCTGTGAGCCTATCAAAAGAGAAAGGTACTATGTAGCTGCCTATAGTTAGATATATGTATAGCCGCATCGCATCAATCACCTGGTCTGGTCGTACCTACGTCATGCAGAAAAGTGAGCTAAAATGTCAAATTAAAAAAAGTGCCAATGTCCATTGTATTTGACGGGGAAAGTAAGCCATCACTAAACTCTGCCTTTCACTGTAGGACTTATCTATGCCAAGAATAGTATGGCAAGCGACAGCACTAATAGAAATGAGAGCGGTGCAGTTAGTCCCTCTCTACTCTCTGCCCTGTCCTGAATTTCATATTCACTAACTAAAGTGTCAGTGTACACACACACACACAAGTTATACAGCCAAATTTATAATTACAGATTCTGGCTTCCCTGTGGTTGGTTGGCACTTTTACAACAGGTTAGGCATTGGAAAAGCCGCCTACCTAAAATATGCTCTAACTCCCAAAAAGACTCAGAATATTATTGAATTGACATGCCATATTTATCTTGTCAATTTCAATTAATTTCCACGTTACTGTAAAACGAATGTAAGAATTTAAGAATTCATTTCAAATCCCTCTAATCCAATCAAAACCATCAAAATTAAATCCAACGTTTAAAATTTTCGCATGTGTAATATTGGACGGACAGATTTGTACACAGAAAGCGTCCCATTTTGTTGCCCCTACAATTTGCAATTTAGTGAAAGGTTACAGTTCAAAGACTGGTCTGTCTAAATTAATGTACGTGCTGTTGCAAAAATTTACATGTAATTGTACATTTGTAAGGGGAAAGTATAGAAAGTGGACAGAACTTGGCATGGGACGAACTTTCCCTGGGCTGGTCACTTATACATACAGGTACTTCAGTCATGGCTATGAGCCACCACCACCACAGATAGGTATACTCGTTATCAGATAGGAATTTGAGCGTCGGGTATTTATGGAGAATTTGTAGAATTGGAAGTAACAGCGAGAAGAGTACATACTTGTGGTGTGTGTATACTAACAAAATTACATATTGTCTGAATGAGCTGACTGAGGGAAGAACGGAGAGGAAAGGGGAAAAAAAGAAATGAAGTTATTGTAAATAATTGATTATATGCACGGGTGAGGGGCTTGTAATGCATTCAACTCCATTCATCCAAATCAACATCGACGTCTAAAAATTGCCACTGGGTTGGTTGTTTAGGTTGGTTATAGGGTGGACGGTGACTTGGAGGTGGCAGCTTTCTCTCAGAGTAAAATACCAGGTAGAAACTTGATGTTAGTCACACCAGGTCCAACTTCCAATCCACTACCTTACATAGGTACTCTATAGCCTGGACGGTCCTCTGAAGTTGAAGTAGCGGACATTGACTGGAGAAGGAAAAACATACACAGCACAGTAGATCAGCTCTTGTGATACCAGAAGACATACCGCAAAAGTGTAGGTGCAGATAAAGCCGCAATTCCTAGCAAGCATATTCATCCAGCCCTACATTGTTCACATAATTACAGTAGTGGGATCTATAACTTATCCATAATTCTACATTGGGAAGAATGTTCAATGCTCTCCCTCGGGTCTTCAATCTGCACTGGCTCAGCCCGCGGTGAAAGTATCCCTGAAGAATATTAGTAACTGTACATAGTTGGCCATTTGGTCATTTTTTGGCTCCTTTTGGCTGCTCGGCCTGGCCTACCTCTTCCGTGTAGTCGCATCGGACTCAGTCCAGCTCCAGCTGAGCCACTCTATAATCTATATCCTTTGGTGTTGGTGAAAGTAAAGTTGGAGGCTCAGTGAAAGCGGAGAAACTGAATTGCGGATGAACCGTTCGTCCATCCATCCATCCATCGTCCACGTAGCCCACACTCCACTCCACTGTCCTAATCGTAAATACTGACACAGACTCACTTAACAAAGGCCAGTCCACTACAGTGCCAGAGCCAGAAGACCAAGAGAGAGAGAGAGAGAGAGAGTTAATAGGTAACTATCTCTCTTCGTAGGTTCGCTTATCATTACTTGTTCCCAGGACACATTAGACAGCTTGAGTGAAATATTGGAGAGGTGCAAGTGTTCGTCCATTCCCCATTTTTCTCTTCCCGTACAACACACATAAACATACATCAAATGAAAAACTTGACTTGACTTGCTTCACTTGACTTGGCTTGGCTTGGCTGAGCTTTGAGTCTTTGAGATTGACGGGGCGAGGGTTATACATACCTACCTATGTATATATCCACTACGTACATACATACATATATACCCTCAAACTAGAAACTGGCTACCGAATTGCTTTGGTTGGCTCAGGCTTCGTTTTACTTTTTAGTATTGCCAGTACAGATAGTCAGTCACGCAAATTGCTCACTCGAACGTGTCTGTGTAATCTGGGAGTCCAGTCCAGTCCGGTCCTCCAGTCTTTTGTGTGTGCTTTCCTAACTAACGAACTAACTACTGAGCAGTAGCCAAAGCAATAGCAATATAGACAGAGACATGGTAGTAGCAACAGCCAGAACAACGAAAGCAACAACAACAACAACAGCACAGCAGGAGATAAGCGGAAAACAAAGGGAAAGAATGTGCATGGGCACCGTAACGGTTAATTGAGAATCTAAGCATTGCAATAGTAATAGCGACCGAAGGGAGGGAGACTAGTCTACAATTATAACGGTCCGAAGGACGGACGTACATAGGCACCAAGGTATCTGGGCGAGCTATCTATGTATGTATGTAGTAGGCACTACTTTCTCCGGCTGTAGAAAGTCAAGTCGTAACCGTAACGACGTAGCTGTAGCTGTAGGTATAGAGTGAAAGTAAAAATGTGCTCATTCCACTATGCCCTGGAAACCACATATAAAATACAGTATAGAAAGTAGAACAGAGAAAAATAAAAACAACAGGAGCAGCAGTAACCATGTAATATAAATGTCGTGGGTGAAGAAACATTGTGACGTAAGACCTAACACTAAATGTACCTCCATTTTTAAAAGGTGTAAATAGCAATTTAGCGCTCTGTAAAAGTTGTGAAACTGGTCTTTGAACTTCTTTCAAGTAGTACAACTGGGTTTTATACATTCAAAAAGTAGCCAAACTGCTATTTACCCTTTTCAAAAGTGATAAAACAGCTATTTACTTACTTCAAAGGGATACAAATTATTCTATTTTTACGTTTCAAAAATGTGTTGAGCTACATGCACAAACACCTTCTGCAAATATAAAAACTGCTAACTAAACTTTTCAAAAATGGTAAAAGGGATATGTGCCCTTTTTGTAGGCACATTGGTAAAAAATTATTTTACTGGTACTAAATGGCGTCAAAATGATAGTAAGGGTTACTGGACTTACGTCAGAATGCTTTTAAGCGAGGGCTTGACTTAGCACACAGGGCAATCACCAACATATGTACAGAAGTACCAGAACAACAACAAGGAATTGAAGAGAAGAAATATTATTAGTGTTGTTGTTTGGATTTTTTTCCATTCTCTCTCGCTTTCTCTCTCTCTCTCTCTCTCTGCGACACACATAGATCGTGTAGTCTATCAAAGTGCATGGCCCATTTTATGAACCAGTTTGATCGTCATTACGAAGACTAGCAAGTCCATAGAAATTTTTCCCCTCGGTAGTAGTTTGCTCCTTTACTCCTTTTCCTTTCATTTTATTTCATGAAGGAATCCAATCCTTACTTACGTCCACGTTCCGCGTCCTTCATTCATTTAACCTTATAGCTCTGCAATTCTAGACTCCTAACATTTGCTCTATAGCCCCTGTCTTGTGCCGTATTGTGGTGTACTGTGTACGGATAGTGTGGTAGTCTGTTGTACTCTGTGGTAGCTCTTAACTGTGGGCTACTCTCCTGTCTTCATTTTTACAGCCCTTGAGCTCCACAGCTGATACTACTGGGGAACCTAAAAGCGTCGGTGGGGAAGCTAGAAGCATAATTTATAGGTATCTATCAGTGAGATATTGACTAACTATACAGCACAAGTTGTGGGCCTTTTCCCCAATAATTGCTTTCACCATCCCATTCCCAAGTAGTGAGAAGACAAATTATGTGAGCTGTAAAAGTTGAGAGTGTTTTTAGTCTACTTTTTCTTCCTTTAATACATCTGTAGTTCTAGAGCCCCAGAAATACATATCGTGGGGGAAGAAGCATTGTGGCGTAAGTCCAGTCTCTTCATTACAGTTCTATGGCGCAAGTCCAAGTTCCAAAAACTTTCCCACTTTTACAAAAATTTTGAAAAGTGACAAGTACAAGTTTTACTATTTAAAAAAGACTTAAACGCTGTTACAAATACAGGTAAACAGCTCATTGTTGGAATACGCGCCAAAATGACAAAAGGACTTACGCCACAATGCTTCTTCACCCACGATACAGTAATTATAGTGCTATGTATATACTTTCCCTGCAGTACGGATGATAGATGGATGGATACACGGCTACTATCTTTGCAATATAGAACATAACTGAGTAGTTTCTGGAATTGTAATTTTGTGTGAACTGTGTGAATTGCAAAAAGAAGAAGGATAAAAAATCCTGAACGTGATTCCCCTTAAATCTATGCACTCAATAAAGTTTTATCTGTAAATGTGTCTCATCTCATCGACAGTCCCTTTCTCCTACTTTCTCTAATTCAAAGTGCGATCGACAGAGCAAAGGAAGGATAAAAAGAAGAATCGAGCATCCCTGTCTGTTAAATTATTATGAAACATCACGAAAAATGAAATCAAGATTAATCAACATAATATACTTCCACCAATATGAGCAAATACTCGAAAGATGAATTAATTCGTGCACCTTCGGATGTGCTGTATCAGTCAATATTGGAGGAACAAAAGTAGTAAATAAAGTGCATTTATTAGATGCTGAGGATTGATATTTATGTAAGGGCAGATGTCAGACTTTATTTGTAAAATAAATAATCTTGAGTTTGTTATTTACCAAATTGTCTCAAAAGACTAATGTGTATAAAAGTAACCTAAAAGGAGCGATTCAACCGTTCAAGTGTTTAAAGAACTTGAGGGTTTGAATTTAATGTCCTCATCGATTTGAATTAACATTTCAATTTTCAGTCCGAAGATCAAATACCTATTACACACAGAGTAAAGAAAAGAAAAGAAAATACGAGAAAAAAAATACTGAAGTTCTGCTGCCACTGTATGTACTGTAAATTCGATTGACTATAGTTTACCGGTTTCGTGCCGGTTCGTGTTTAGAAATAAGCTTAGGAAAATAACGCTATTACATATTACATGGACGTGCCTTCGTCTTTCAGTTCGTCGGGGCTCTTGTGAAAGTGAACTACTGCGAAGAAAGCAAGTGTCAATAGTGTTCTACATTTCAATTGGACACAGGACGGGGATAGAAGGGACAAAAATAGGAAAATAAATAACATTGAAACTAAATGGAAAGAGTGGTTCGGAATTGAAAACAATTTAATTTTGCTTGTTTTAGGGTGGGTAGTTTAGTTTAGTTGGACTTTCTCTTAGAAAGCAGAGAAAGAGAGAGAGAGAGAGAGACAGAGAATAGAAGGGAAAGGAAAGAGAAAAGGACAAAGACAAAAGTGAATCTATTCGGGAATTTTATTGTACAGAGTCTGTTCTGTGCTTGAATTGGAAGAAAAGGAGATTGAATCGTGTTTGTGCATGTTCAGTCCATTGAGTTTCCGTGCTCGTGATTCTAGTCGTAATCGTGATGGGATGTGCAAGTAGTGGACCTGTGAAGGACCTTGCTGCTGCTGCTACCAATGGTGCTCCAGAAAATCTTAAAACTTCACTCAATAATGCCATGGAAGATGCTTCCAATCTAGATTTTGACAAGGCCCAAGAAGATTTGAAACAAGTAAATAAAGCGAATTTCTATGTCCTTCAGAGTTGTAGTTATCGTGGGGCTCTGTCGTTATGGGGCCAATGCTAAATATATTGCCCACACACAGTTTTCAATCCCATAGTCAATACAATACAAAACACCGATGGTAAGGTGCTCTTTACTCAGTGGCTGCAAGTGAAAGTACACCTTTTGCTTGCGTTGTGGGAAATAAAAGAAAAAATGAAAGCGCATATCACACCTTTAAAAACAACATGCCGATATATTGAATTCAACTATGTACTAGTTATGTAGGTTGCACCTTCTACGACTTACTTTTTCTTTTAAAAACGATAACAAAATATGGGGTTTCCTTTGGAATCTACGGCAATATTATTGATTTCCAATTCTTTCTTCAAATAGTTATTATTATTATTGTAGTTTCGGGCTTTCAACCCGTAAACGGGATTGTAAATACGTGCAATTGTGTATCCATTTGTAAAAAGTAGTGTTAAAAAACTTTCTTAGTTAAAAATTACAGTTTTAGATAAATCAATGCTTTAGAATGGTTTTTTTGAACAGATTTTTGCACTTTTCAAAAGCATTCTACCGAAATTGACGTTTTGCAAAAATATTTTGCACAAATCGGCATTTTTCTGAATGCATTATTTACAGAATTGGTGTTTTTTTAAATGTTGTTTGTAGAAATGGACATTCTAAAAAGGGGAATTATTAGCAAAATTTAACATTTGAAAAATCATTATACACATTTACGGTAATTAACATTTTAAAAAAGTATTTTTACTACGATTTAAAAGTTTTAAAAATGTATTACCGTGCTTCGAAGGTTTAGCCTTAACGTAAATTTATTTAGCTGCACTATTTGTAAGCTTTTTTTAAATAGGCTTAGGCAATGATAATGATAAAATTGTGTGTTAGTGGGAAAGCTAATGGGAGATTTATTATAACATATATTATTCAACAAAATGTCCTTAGAGCGTGTAATTATGCAGATATAGGTATACCATCTGCGTTCTACAAGAATTGTACCGAATATTGGTCTGACTGCCATGACACAAGCAAATATTTTTCACATTGATTTTTTAAGCACAGCGTACGTATACCTACACTTGATTGTCATTGTCACACAACAAATTGAATTGAATTTTGACATTATTTATAGACTTGAGTGTACCCATCTACGTCAGTCAAGAATCAATTAACGCAATGGCTTCATTCCTCCAGTCCAGGTCGACGTTCTCTGTTCGATGCTCGACTGTCCGTGGACGCTTTAGT
>JAQFZC010005397.1:0-14211 GCA_034695205.1 Dicyrtoma fusca
CAATCAACCATTCAGTGACGTGTACCGTACAAACACAGAGCCATACACGATTAGCAGGCAATGACCGAGGATTGAAGTAAGGTCTGAGCGCTGGAAGTTTCCATTCCAGTCTGCAGTCCTAACCGCTCACCCAAGCACGCCTGCTTAAAAAACACAGTTTGTAATGCTCTTTGCAACTGTAAACACCAATTGTGCTCCTTTTTGAAAGTGTAAACACCAATTTTGATACTTTTTGAAACTGTAAACACTGTTTGTAATGCTCTTTGCAACTGTAAACACCTGATTTATTACGTTTTCAAACTGTAAACACCAAGTTTACTACTTTGTGAAAATGTAAACACCGGGTTTACTATTTTTCAAAAGGTGTTAAATTGGTTTAGTCGCTTTTCATAAATGCTTGTAAACAGTTGACTGTTTAATGTTTGGACTTACTTTTAAAATGACGTTAAGGAGATCCTGGATCACAATGCTTTTAAGCCGAACTGGACTTACGCCACAATGCTTCGTCATCCTCGATATGTTGATGCATAAATAAAGTGCAAACATCTGAAGTGTTCTGCGTTCCAGGCGCTCAATTCTTTCTTATAGTTCAAACTTTCACTCACAAATAAAGCATTCATTTATTAAATCCGACCTCGAAAAAACTATATTCACACCCAGGCTGACCCAGGAAAGTGGTAATGAAAATTGCAGTGAAATTCAAATTGCCTTTGGAAATAACATGGCTCATTGTTGTTCATTGAACCATACATATAATAAAAACAAAAAGTGTACATACAGACTGTATATAAGTGGGGAAAAGAAGGCATGTAATGTAAACGGCAGCAAAATTGTACGAAAGAGCGGTGCTTGTGCTATTGGCTATTACACTCGCACTCCTAATTCCATTTCCTACAGTCGTTTGCATAGGGTAGGGAGATAATTGTGTAATAGGACAGCATCAATCATCGACGAAATCGAAAATCAACGGACCATGGTAGGCACGGCAATCTCTTGTGCATGGATAAAATAAAATAGGTTCAAAATTCTGTAGAGTAGCGAAACCAACTGTCAGACAGTGCAAGACTTGCCAAATCTTTCCTTAGTTTCCGCGCACGCTTCCTCCACAGTGCAGTGCCCACACTAGAGCTTTCAAATCGAATTATGAAAACAGTTAAAGGTTACTTTAGCACTTTTTAAAAAGCGTACCTGGTCGTTTAGCATTTTTTTTAAAAGTGTAAACCGTCGTTTAGCACTATTCGAAAGCATAATGGGTAGCATTACGCTTTTCGACAAGCGTTAAAAAGTCGATTTGCACTTTCTGAAAATACTTTAAATGCCCATCTTGCAGTTTTTGATAAACGTTTTATATAATAGTTTTGTACTTTTTGGAAGCAATAGCTGTAGCAGTTTCGTTTTAAAAAGTGAGCTTAAAATACAATTTTATACTCTAAAAATACTATACCATTTTCACAATTTGCGTGTTAAAAACCGGCAAGTATTTGTAGTTAACCTGAGATTTACGGTATACCTTCACGGTGTCTACAATTCACAATACTCGTTTTAAAGTGAACTGCAATTGCGTGAGTGAAATATTTTAATTTATTTTTGGGCATCACCATCTTTTCTCTCATCAAACTGCCTCTTTAGAAAACACAGTAAACGGGATTCGTATTTTCATTTAAATTGAAAAGATTTTTAGGTGAGCATGGCTGTGATTTGTGCTCAACAAAAAAAAAGGTGTTAAAATAAGTAAGTATAGTATAAATCAAATTGGCAAAGTTAGAAACATAATATCTCAGAAGAGCTGAGTGGATGCGGATGCGAATGCCAAATGCCAAATGCCGATTGTGTTCATCGCATCGTACAGGGTTCAGGTAAGTTTAAGAAAAGGAAGTTTGTAAACACATTGTTATTGTTATTACAGATATTATTATATATTATTACTACTGCTAAACCGTGCTGTGACAGTGCAGTGTACTTCCTGGAAGCATTCGTTACTTTATGAGACGTTCTAAGTCTAAGTAAGTCTTGACTCGAATGGAATACATAAATGGAATTGAATGAATTCTTGAAATTGAAAGGTTTCATAGAAATAGTTTGTCACGGTCTGCCTTCTGGCTTGAGCTTCAATAGTTTTCTTGAGCTGTTTTTGAGAATGCATGAGTTTGAATTTTGAATTGAATGGTTTGCTATTATTGCTTTTTGCCGTTTTGCTCACTCACAATCAGCTTGGGTTGACTTGACTTTGACTCTCTTTGTCTGCCATTCCTATAGCTACTAGAGTGTAGAATTTATTTCCTACTTTATCTTTATGGTCTTCTTGCTGGAATGGAAGCTTACAGAATTAAGCTGAAGGAAGGAATGAAACTCCATGCGAAGTACATACCTATCTACGCACATACACTAGATATTATTACGCAACTCAAACCATCATCATTAAAATACACTTGTGTTTGTGTATGTACAATAAACTACTGGCTCAGGCTCTGGCTCTGGCTCTGCCTGAGTCCCATTTCCATTTCCCATATTATCGTATCCGCTATTGTGGTTATGATTCGATGTCGATGGGGCATGGAAAGACGAGTAGTGTGAAGCCCTGAGAGCCTGAAGTCTGAAGAAGTGATGGAAGTTAAAGGAAAGATATTCTCAATTTCAATCTCGCATGTTTACGTGTGTTTTATAATGATTTATGCCATATAGCTGCTAATATGGCTTCACATTTCGACATTATTGACTGTATCAACAGTCCTGATGATTTGGTAATTGTGAACAGCCAATAGTGGCGCGTTTCAAGAACGATTTTAGGCGTAGGCAATGGGCTTTTTTGAATTTATAGTTCCAGTATAATTGAAGTATAGTAGGGACAAAAAAACAGGGGCCGTTTTATTAAAAGGGATGAATTACTTTTGGAATTTGTCAATTTTGAAAGCGCATTTTGAAAATTTGTCGTTTTAACCTATTTGGAACTGGGGAACCATGGAAAGAACGTTGAACAACAGTGCCTAATTCTATAAACTAACACTTTCAAAACGGTCAAAACTAGTAAATAACACTTCAAAATGGCAAAAACTAGAAATGATCGTTTTCAAAAAGGTCAAACCCAGAAATTATTGTTTTTATAAAGGTCAAGACTAGAAATTAACCTTCTCAAAAGGTCAAAACTAGAAAGTACCATTTTCAAAAAGTCAAAAAACAAGAAAGTACCATTTTCAAAAAGTCAAAAAACTAGAAATTACCATTTTCAAAATGGCTATATACTTTGAAAGTACAATTTTCAAAAACAATCAAATCTAAGTATATTACAGTTTTTAAAAGTGAATTTTTAAAGAAACTTTCTGTTTTAAAGAAGCCTAATGAAAATGTTTTTCCTTTCGAGAGAGTTCCGATAATAAAGCAATTCACACTACATCGGAGTAGTAAGCAGGTGGATTTTCTCCCTACAGCTGGATACTGGATACGCTACTGTCTACACAACTACTTGTGTACAACACAGGTAATTAGTTGCCTAGACAGTATATATGTACATACGTCTACCGTCTACCTGTGATTGCAGATAGGTATTTTACCCATACACCTCGCGTTTGTTCAATTCATTATAATTACCATTAGACAAATTATGCAACTAACGATGCAACTACCTACCTAACTACATTATTACCTAAGTTACATAGTATGTAGTATGTACCTACTTCATTAAAAAGGGTAGCATTATCATTTCCTTCTGCCTACGGACTTAATGACTAGCTGCGATATTATTGCATGCTTTTTTATTTGAAACTTATGAAGCTTGTGATTGTGATCATGATCTCTTTTGTACAAAGTACACTGTATACTGAAGAAGGATGTACAGCCATTTTGCTTCTGCTTCGTAATAGTTCGTAGGCATCGCTTTCGCTTAAACTATCTGTAATGCATTTACTATTTACTATTTATGCTTACGAACTTGACAGTCGATTCGATGTTTTTTTGTCAGGTTCGAGATCCTCTGACTCGTGAATTAACTTCCTCAATAAAAGTGCCTCCTTCCTTCATTGTAGCTTCTGATTTCAAGGAATCAAGTCGAGTTTGAAATAGCTCTTCATCCGTCAAACTAAATAACTAGTAAAAATATATTAGCAGAATATTGCTACGTCGCTCATTTGTACTTACACAATAATAATATAATCTTACACGTAAGGTTTTTTAAATGTACTAACAACAGCGAAAAAGTGCGAGTAAGAACAGCAGTATCAACACACTTTCGCCTTGAACAAAAATGTAGGTATTTTTTTTAAATCTTCTTCTTTCTTGATCTGCTGTTTACATTTGACGTGATGTAACGTTGTATGTATTTATTTAGGTAGGTAGGTACTTGCATTTTTTTAATTCAGGCCAGACGCTAGATATTGAACACTGACTCTCTACGATGCGATGTGCTAATTTGTTAGCACATTCTTCTGGTTCTTGTTCTGGTTCTGGTAGCTCGTAATCAAATTTATTAGACAATAATTTTTACAACTAAATTACACAAACTGCACGCTGGCTATTAAACTTGTACGTAATTGTAATTTGAGCCGAGCAATTAAGGAAGAATGCATTTACTAATTAGGTTTAATTTAAGTTATGAGTCATAATGTCTAAGTAAGTGCCGAATACAATTGACAACTGACGATGACAGGGTGCCAACACGCTACTGATTCTAGATTCTAGATTCCAGATCCAGTCGAGCCTTATCTTGCACGCGTTCCTTTCTTTGCTATTAAATAAAAAACCTGATTGTGATTTCGACAAAAGTAAGTTAGATATTAGATATGAACACATTTTTTCTGCATTACGATCTTGACTGACAAAGGATTTTATTGTAATATTGTCTGAATGTATTAATTGCACAGGATGTTTTGAATCTGGACAAAGTGAGTATGATCTGCGACTAAAGAATTAGTGTATTATTTTATTATTGAGTCTGTTTGAACTTTATTTTTGTGCGTAGGTCGTAGGGACTGACAGCCTTATACCACTTAAGGAATACGGAATACAGTGCCAGTAGTGCATTGCTGAAAGGTACAGACAGCCATTACGTTCTTCAGGATGAGCCATCAGGATATTCGCAAATTATATTGAAGGACGCCGTTCAATGTGAAGCCTGTCAGATGTAGTTGTATGGAACCTAGAACAAATTATGAAAATAAAATATGGTCGAGGATAAATTAATAAAATATCTGTTTCTGTAGATTCCTATTACTGATACGGGATTCAGTTTCAGTGGCAGTCAGTCATCCGTCAGTCAGTCAGTCATTCAGTCAGGGATGTTTTCGGAGTGTTTTCTTTACTCTGTGAAGTGCTTCAGTGGCAATGACAGTTATTAGTTTGGTTGGAGGAGCGGAAATCCTTATGGATTCCTTTAATTGAATTGCGTTACTACACTTGTTGCTCTTGTTAATAGTTGTTAACATTTCAAGTTCATCCTGTCATGTGAATGAGGTTCCAATTTTTGTTTACTTCACTAATTTGACGTCAAAAATCAAAAACCAAGCTCAGGATTTAATAGCATCCAATTTTATTATGTGATTATATTCATTAGGGTTGGATTCCTATCCTATTTACTTGTAGGTGTGCGTAAGTAGGCATGAGGTTTTGAAGTAGAAATTCACACCAAAAAGAGGGAGTGAATGACACATCAAAAATACTCGAGTATCTCCCATGATTGAGCACTAACATAATAAGTAAGCATCACTATTAATCCAAGGTTAGTTTTTGTAGGAACTGACAAAATATTTTTGTTATATAAGGCAGAGAACAACGACGCTAATCATCCACCCATATCAGCTTATGGAAAGATGGGCAAAAAATTAGTCAAAAATAATAATTAATGATTAGTTCTTGGGTAATTATAGCACAAGTTTTCCTCAAGTTTACCCATTCATTGCATTGGTAGCGTAGCAGACATATGTACATTACAGATAGATGCATGAAACGCAATATCGTCGGTAAAGAAGCATTCTACTTGCTTTAAAGTAGGGACTGACCTAAAGCCATAATGCTTCTTCACCCACGATTTTTGTAGCAACATGAATGAATAGAATGTAAAATGAATACCAAATTATATTTTGAACACCTTTTTTATCAGGACAGACACATTATCGCTTACTTTGGCATGACTACGTGACTTTATTGAACTATTCGGTTGAGTAAGTAAGTACTGACGACAAGTATTATTAGTGAGATGATTTAATTTTTGATTCACTATTCGTTAATGTTGTTGTTGTTCAAAAATGGATTATGGATGGATACTATTACTTAGGTGCTTTGGATCTGCGTAATTTTATAGGGAAGGGAAATTAAAAGCACTTTTGAATTTCACAATAATTTATTTACATCGTAGTTATCTGCTTTCCGTTAAAATAGTTTGATTGATAATCTCTCCTTGACTTTTCACACTTGGTCATCATTTCGCCACCAGTAGTTAGTGATAGTGATACTATGTTTAACATAATAATAATAATAATAAATTACATTTTTACCTACTCATTTTTATTCCCCAATCTGCCATCACTCAGAAATTAGCACATGATTTCATTTAACAAGTGAATTCCAGCTGTGAGTGAATGAAGCAGAACAGACTCAACAGATGCACATTTATTTGTAAATCCCAATGCGCAATGTAACTCGAAATGAGTTTGATTTTGCTTAAATGTTATTATTATGTAAATATTTGAGCCGATGCAAAGTGCATAGGTATGTACTATGTACATAGCATGGAATCACTTGATTCCGTGGGTATAACTGATAATTGTGCTACTGAACGATTTAATATTAATGCTCATACAAATATTTGTGTATTTATTCATTCCAGGTGCAGGTGCTGGGTTTAAATTCCTGTATAAAAGTATCCCAGCTGATTACACAATAGCTTATGTGGACATTCTCAGTAATCAACAGCTAAATCCCTAATATTTGGACTCATTTCTGACTGTTCTGTAACACTGAGGGCTTCTCTGTGCACTACCTACCAACTACAAACCTACCGACGGACCGACCCAGGCAATAAAATAATGATTGACTTATACCGACGACAGTGTGTGAGTGTCACTAAAGAATGACAGTAGTGGCCGTAAATCATAAACAGCTTGTCACGCTTGTTTGTTCTTCTTGTTTAAAAAAATATTAGAATCAAATCAACAGCAACGGGGAACTTGTTGAACCTCAAACGTCAACACGGCAGGATCGATGAATTTGGGCACTCGCATCAATGAGCCTGTAATAACCACTACTAACTATTATTCATTAAAAAAATCAACGGTAACTCGTAATACAAAGGGTACTAAATAACCAACTAAACTAGTTCATACCTGTACATTGTGCATCGTTAAACTAATAAAAATACGTGGCACGTTTTGAAGATATAGTAAGCAAGACAAAGGAGCGGCACTTGAAATAAAAGTCACCTTTTCAGTTAATGTTTGTGCAACGAATCAATATCACTCATCAGTTCTGTCATCTGTAAGAAAAGTAAAAAAGAAGAAAAATAACAAAAATTACAGATCAAAGTTCAAGAACAGTTGACGTTGACAGTGCAGTGTTCAACTTCATTGTGACGTTTAAAACCATTACATAAAATTACATCCTTTCCGGCTTTCTTTTTGTTACTGCCAACTGCAGTCGCTCGTATTGATTGTTCGAGTTTGAAGTTTGCTTTGTAAAGGTGAGAAGTTTGTAAGGAAAGGTTGGTGCTGAAGCCTGAAGCTCGTGTTTAAACAATAACTATTGTTAGTAATTAAATTTTAATGGAAATCGTCATTCTCGAACACAGTGAGCTTGTCACTAGTTAGAGTTAGAAGTCACAGAATATGCGAGAATATTTTTCCATTTAAAGACTAACGAATCTTCAAAGTTCAAAACATACAAACCCGGCTTGTGCGATAGTAATTCTAACTGTGCGCAGATGGATTGCTTTTACTTAGTTTTAATTAATGAAGGTATTCATTAATTCAATGGGAACGTGGAAGAAAGGCAGCATGTGGAAGCCATTATGAATTTATGATGTCTGATTGTGAATCGTGAGAAAAATTATTACAAAATTTGTAAAAATACTTTTGTGAATTACATACGTAAGTGAATGTTATGAGACTCGGATAACGGTGGAATTTAAGTTATTCACTTAAAACTAAAGATTAGACAGTTCTAACTGAAACACTATCTTTTACAATTAAGTATCATCTCCTGCAATAGAGCATCCAGAAAAACACATCTAGAAAAAGTATTCTACCTTATGCAATTAAACTGTACCTAGAAGATCCTTTCCTCGGGGGCTACTATGGCAATGGAGTCATCCGCGTCTGCTGAATGGCAAGTCTAGTCTGGCGGTCTGTAAAAAAAAGAAGAATTAACTTATCGTGGAGTTTGAGGAATTCGAAGTCACTATAAGTAGTGCCTGCAGTGGATCTCCCTGAGATTTAATACTGAATTCTTTCACGGCACCAGGCAGTCGCAGACTGGATTCCATCATCTGCATACCGACTCACAACAAATACCTAACAAAAAAAACAAATTGAAAGAACCAAGATCAACTGGTGCCTGGTTATAGGATTCCGGATTAATACTCATTCTCAACTTATCCCTAATTTTTACAATTTAAATACAATTTTGTGTACAGACAGATAGTGGCCAGTCACTGGTCACTAGGAATCGAGGGCGAATCAGTTTCTGTGGAAGAATATAAAGAAATGACCAACTGTCATCATTGGAGTGATGAAAGTGTTCTTCGCACAATGTGTCTTTCTCACGATCAGTAGAAAATAAATTGGAACAATGTGCCAACGACCTATTTTTTATAATGGTGGATTTTTTTAAAGTATTTGACACAAAATTTGAACTGTGAACATTTTTCATATGTGGACCTAAAGTATGATTTGCCTCCAGAAATACGGAAAGTGGCTCTTCAATGGATTTCTACTTTGTCTTTGTAAGTGTCTGACAAATTATTTATTAATGAGAATAATATTGTGTCAATACAAATGCAACTAGGTATGTACAATGTAATTATACAAAAGTTAAGAAGCAATCCAGTCCTAATCGCATCGTCATTTAAACACATACAAGATTAATGCCTACTACATAGGGGCAACATTATTTTTATTTTTCTACAAGTAACCTTCTCCTACAGACGTGTTTATGCTGCTTATTATTAGCCTATTAGATTCCAATCGCTGCTATCAGAATTCCATAAAAATAAGCCAACCGAGTTAAGACCTTTAAACTTAAATTATTTTTGAACCTGTAGTGAAGAAACAACAGGGATGAAGATAAATAGATGTATGGGGGAAATTGGAACGCTGTTAATCAAATTACCTATAGGCATTACATATGCAGTGTATAGGTTTAAAAAAAGAAGGTCTTTGTTCCTGTGTTTGCTTTTTTAACCATTAATCAAAGTACAGGATGTGAAACTGAAGATTTAAGACGTTTTTTATTCAGCACAAACACCTCCAACTCTAACACTGCATTCTAGGTACTTTGGGATTTTTGGGATGGGGCAAAAAGAATCTGATTTATGACTGATATTACCTGTAGGTATAACCTATACAGATACAATCTTTCGAATGTACCTATGTATATAGGTATGTACGTAGGTACCTACAATTGTACAATATTGCAATCATTTACTCGATTCATTTAGCAAAAACTCTGAGAAAAATAGCTTTTAGGGCGTGATCCAACAATACCACAATTTATGAAAGCTCCTTCAGTAAACATTTAAGTACATGTCATACTGATACTGACGTATATGAGTCGTGCCCCTGCCCATGAGTTTGCAAATTGAAAGGCGACACATAGGTCTACCAATTTATTATTATATTGTAAGAGAGGCTGTCTTGGAATGCAGTAAATTGCGAAAGAGCAAACATTGAGCAGAGAGTTTGTTAAAATGGGACAAAAACTAAAGTCAGTGTCAGTGTCAGGGTCAAGGTTTAAGAAATACAGTCCCAATCGCAATCGCGTCTTCGTATACAGAATACAGAATGATGCCGTAGTTAAGCGAGCTTCCAATTAAAAACTTTGTTGAAGGAGCAGCACTCACAAGGTTGGCTAATTACTGGTAGATATTACAATGTAGTGCGACTGTAGGTATGCAAATGAAATACTGGGTGCAAAATAGTAATTTGTACTCATTAATTTTAAAGTTTTTTTTTGTGAATTTTCTTTTATCTTTAGATAGCAGAATAGACCGAAAATTGAATCAAAATCTGAAATCAAAAGAGATTTTTGCTTCTTAACACACTATGCGTGCTAGTAATTTTTTTTTATGTATTCAGATTAACGATCTGTAAGTACATATTATGTACCTGCACTAGGTGTGTGTAGGTACATAAGAATGAATTGTTGGCATACTTTTAATTATTCTTTACAAGTACAATTTCCCATCAAGGACAGTTAAAAATAGTTATTAATATTAACTATGTTGCATAACTAACTACAAAAAAAAACGAGCACTAGCTGCGAATGATGAAGTTTTTGCTTGTCCAGTGAATCCAAGAGGTTCAATGTCAACAGTACGTGGCGCACAGTTTGAATCAGTACTTTAACATCCAGTACTGGAAATGAGTGAAAATTCTAGTAAATTGTTAATTAAAGTTCCTCCAGTATTTAAATTGTAATTAAACCTAACTGTGATCTCAAAAACAATAATAATAAATTAATAAATCTCTCGGCTGTACATTATACTGCATTGCTGGATTTCAATCAGTAAAATTAATTAAGGCATTTTTGCGGTGGTATTACCGGTATTACTGTGATATTACAATAATTATTATAACCTAGTTTCTTGTGGCGATCGTAAACTACATTCAACATTTAATTAAAGTCTAAAAATGATCTAATTTTGGTGCTACGCGATCGACGATTAAACTTGAATGTCAAATGTCAATTTAGGTATCAGTACAATCTCCTATCTCTACGAACTTGTTTGATTAACCGTCGATTTTGAAACGAAATTGTGTTTCTCGTTCATCGTTAGGTATTTAATTTAATAATAAATTGCTATTGAACGGTAATTTTTTCACTCATTATTGAGTTGATTAGCATTTTAATTAAGTTCTATTTTACTCACAGATATTAGTGGTCAGTTGTCAGTTGACGGCACTATTTTGTAATTCAAGCACCTGCTGTAGCAGTTACCGTTATTTTTTTTATAATAAGAATTTAATTATTTATTTTCTTATATTTGTTATTACAGTTATTGGCTGACCTATAAACTTAGCCTGGTGCATTGTTTGTGTTGTAAATAATAATATAATAATAATAAAATTGTTGATCGTATCTGTGTTTCATATTTTATCCATAATTATTATGGGACGGGACAGTCCATAGTTAACAGTTGACATTGAAAACTTGTTAATTGGAATTCGGTTAGTGGTATTGAGATTGGGAACAGTCAACAGTTGACAGTAGGGTTTTGTTTGTAAAGAAAAGAATGAATCGATAATGATCATTGTAAATTACATAATGATCAAGATCGCCTCGTCCCCCCATGTGGTGAATGGAACGAACGGGCAGGATTTTAACTCTTAAATCAGTTGCCAGTGACGTCAATGAGTGGTAAGCAGGAACAGAGGGGATTAGGCATTAATTGACATTGTCCCATTGGCCCATTCTTGATTGATTGGGTTCCATGCTGACTTCCAACTCTCTTCTGTGTTCTCTGTACTGATAATAAATAGAGCCGGCCCGACGGTCAACTGTCTGTAGGGTGTTAATCAGTTGATTACATTCACCATTGGATCTTCGGGGATTCGCAAAGTGCTTCGTTCAGTCCTTGTACTACTGGGTTTTGATGTTGCTGACAGTTGACAGTGAATAATATACATAAAATATAATGCACTCGTACAAACATGGACCATTTTCCCTCATGAGACCTTGGAAGGGAGATAAGGTCACTGCTCATTACTGTGCTGATAGACTTTTCCGTCCTATTCGATTATTACTAAACGAATCTAACCGGAAAAATAAAAGCCGTATGTACCCCACCTATTTTCACCATTTATTTTCATTTTTTACAAAAATCCGAACCGATGTGCATTTATAAAAATGAGTCACTGTCCCATCACCATCACCGTCAGATGCACAAAATGTACCTAATTAGTTGTAAAATTTTTAAATGTTTAGTATAATGTATTAAAATGTAATTTTGTTCCTATTTTGCAGTGGCAGCTATCCTTTGCCTTTTCTTGCTCAACCTAGTCAGTCCAAAGATTCCGGAATTGAAATGTCACGGAAATTCAACAAGAGACCCGGAGATTTCTCACGCGTACACTGGAGAAACCATTACTACTTCAATGGTGCTCGGTGTAATTATTTTCCTTCCGTTATTTGAGGTATGTACATAAATAGACATTCATGGGTTTTGCTACACATTTTTTAATCAGAAATAAATACAAGTATAAAAATATAATCTTGCGTTTCATGTTTGATTCAAGTTTTTAATTGCCGAATGGATAATAAATAAAAAGCCACAAAATCCATATGGTTTTCATCCCGCGGAGGGGACTCGGTGGAAGAGGACTTTGTTCTATGCTTCACGGTGGTACAGAGTAAGTATAAAAATGAAAGATTGAGTATCTAATGTCTATAGCCAAGAGTAGTAAATCACTTATCTTATTTTGTTGCTTACTTACTTACTTAGATAAAATTTAATTAAGTTGAATACATTGTATGCGTCTGCGACTGTTTTAATATTTATCTAATGTTGTTTTTCCAGGATTATTTCTTTGGAATCGCTTTTATGATCCTTATAAATGACATTGCGAAAACTACCGTGGGAGCTCCAAGACCCCACTGGATTGACTCGTGTCAACCTCAATTCCCTGCAGATAACTGTTACTTGGGGTAAGTTGAGACACTAGGTCCCTAGATTTACCTACCTAGGTACCTACCTACTAGCTACTACAAAATTCGGTCTAGTGAGTGAATTTGCATCATCGGGGTGACAATTTCACAGATTTTTCGTGGGAAAAAAACAATCCTGAACTCTAACGCAACGTAGTATGTACTTAGTATTTTTGTATTACGATAAGATTAGTAGGTACCCATCTACTATTCTCCCTGTATTCTGAAATTTATCATTTGACCTATGTACCTACATATTACTCTTACACATTTTAATTTAAGTGCCTCGGTTTTCAACAATATAAAACATCTGCCAACTGACAGACTAGTGAGTTGAGTAGAGCATACCTAATCACGAGGATGCGGACGATGGACTAAAGTTTGTAAACACTTGTTGAGATTTTATCTGTAGAAATAACTATAAACGCAGATCAGATGTTTAGGCACTGTAAGTATATAATATGCAAGTACAGTACACCAACATCAGTGCAGAGTGATAGCAGTGTGCTACTGATTGTGAGCAGCAACTTTTTAAAGCCTGTACTAAACGAAATAAGTTTCTGCTTTCTGCTATCAAACTTTCATTTCAAGTGGTTGATAAAAGTCTAACATAGCTATAGGCTATAGTTTGGGTCTTCTTCACTACTTAAATTTTGATTCAACAAAAAATCAACTAAATTGTGATTGTGAACAATAATCACATCTTTCGCATCCTCGTTTTGCATTTTTTTTATCTACTGCTTCAAGCGTGACAGAGATGAAGTATGTACATACTATGTTCAAGCATTTACAAAATGACAGTTAGGAAATTGGTGCAGCGATCTTAGCAAAGAAAAAACTCACACTGCTCAACTCGTGCGATGGTGGTGTAATGGTGAGCATAGTTGCCTTCCAAGCAGTTGATCCGGGTTCGATTCCCGGCCATCGCATTGAATTTTGCTCTTTTTTGCATTGATGTTTCAATACTTTTATAGTTAGTTTAATAATCATAATCATTAATCATTTTCCTATTTAATTCTGTGGATTTGGCCGTAGCCCATACAACGTTAAATGAAATGTGTGATTGCCACAACCACAGCTATTAACTTTTATTATAGACAGCAACTTTTTGAAATGTGTAAATATCTCACTAGTCAGTCTAAACTTTTTTAAAAGAATAGGGCCATCAGCCATCGATAGGGTAGAAGCAGGTAATTGTGGTATTCTAGTAATTGTGACCGTTTGAAATTAAAGTATGACAGTATGCACAAATAATTTCAGCTGTACTCTTTTTATACTGTACATATGCT
The DNA here is from genome assembly GCA_034695205.1 of Dicyrtoma fusca. NCBI lineage: Eukaryota > Metazoa > Arthropoda > Collembola > Symphypleona > Dicyrtomidae > Dicyrtoma > Dicyrtoma fusca. The sequence goes on from JAQFZC010005397.1 coordinate 14,133, forward strand.
ACAGAGCATTGAGTACATTCACCAGCGCCAACGTTCTGAAAACATAATTTCCAGACATATATACGTATAGAAAGAGCCA
>JAQFZC010005398.1:0-14211 GCA_034695205.1 Dicyrtoma fusca
TAGGTATGTATCAAAGCGTGTCTAACAAGTAAGACGTGCCGAGACACAGAGCATGCAGTACTATGTGATCATTACTGTCAAAGAAAAAGACAAAATTCAAAAAGTAAAATCAAATTGTATTATTTCTTCTAACTCTTTACTCAGTGCCAGTGTAAATTGTAATTATAAACAGTAAAAGACTGCTGTTAAGAAGTTAGTTGTACAACTACATTACATGGGGATGAAAGATGTTTCCGAGAAGCCAAAAGATGAATTTTTCGGGCTTCTTCTCCGTTTTTTATTACAATGTTGGTAAAACGGGCAGGTAGGTTCTTACTTCTCACGTAAGACTAGAGTATGTTCCGCCCCGAGTGACACGAAGTAGTAGGATTGTGATTGTGAGACCAGAGGACCAGACGGAGTGGTACTTGCGGTCAATAGTGCTGAAGAGAGTGTTGTTTAGACTCACGGTGAGCATGAGACGGGAAAGTAACACTAGAGAAAAAAAAATCAGCGGACCAAATAAAAGTCAATTTATCATGGATGGTTGGAACTGACAAGAAACGATTTTTGACTCGTTATTAGAACCGTTAGCCGTTTTGCCATCGTTCAGCCCAGCTGCTTCTCAAATAATCTTCAGTTCCGCCTGTGCCCTATTAGGAGTCGGAAGTTCTAATACTATAGCGTTTCTACGTGCATATATACCTACCCATACATATGCACATTATACTACTACACGTACTTTCAAACACCTACACATACATAACTTCTTTGACTTCTTTTTCTTTCCCCCTCACATTTGTCTTCCAAGTATTCAGCCAAGTAAGCACAGAGGGAATTCCTTCTGAACGCATCAACCTTTACACTTTGGTTGAGCATCTCTCCAAAGTCCAAACCGAAAGAGCAAAGGAGAGTATCTTCTTCCTCTGTGAGGCCTGCAGCTCTCATTTACAAAGGCAATCTGTCCTTGCTATTTAGACGGAAGTAACTTGACAACTTTTGCGCCCAACTGAAATGTTTACCCATTTCAAAGCAAAAAAGTCCCATGTCATTCAGAAAATATTGGACACATTTTTACAGGCTGTTCCAGTTTAGGATAGCCCCCATCATTTAAAATAAGCAGAGATTTGCGGTATAGAGATAGATGTATATGGTCAACCACCATTGCAGCATTGCATTGCACTAGAACTGCAGATTGTCCTGATGGATTTGAAGGCGGTCCTTATTTGATCCTATTCTTTTATTCCATAGTTGATCTCATGTCGTTAAGACTCCTTTCAAGTCTATCTAAAGCTCTCCGGCCGTTTAGCGACTCACTGCAGTTCCTTGAAAAACATCAAAGCGAAAACCAGTGAGATGTGTCCAGTCATTGCTGTCAACTGAATAGGAATATATGGTCAAAACATAAATGTTGTGGCTTTGGCCTTGATTGCACTATCACTCACGGGAAGCAGGGAGTATGACTCAAAAAACTTGTAAATAAAGTGAAAGTGACTTTTGTAAGTATGTGCGTAACGTAGTTGGTTTCTGAACTGGACTCAAAATATTATACTTTCACAGTTTTTGTCTTTGGGGATTGGAGGAAGTGGCTAGTGAACTCTGAAGGGGAAGGGAAGCTTTTGCGGTTTTAAAAATATTTTAAACTAATGTACTCTCTTGTTTGGTAATCGTCCGTTGAACTTTTATTCCGGTTTCACCAGAGACTTTCCAGCATTAACATTTCAAATGTTGAGTCTGTCAGTGCGTTCTATTTTATAATGGGATTATATTTTCCCTTCCCTCTAGAATGCGTGGGTATTGTCTAACTTGGAAGCAGTGTCACAAGATCGCTAATATAAATTACTGACACATAAATAAACTTCCTCTTTCACAATACGGGTCTGGTAGCAGTGCACTGTAACACAAAAACAAGAGCATTACGCTTACTTCAGTGGACAATAGTGGGAGTGAACGCAGAAAAAAAGGAGCTGAACTGAATTTACTTTATTTTTCCACTGATTTTTGTCAACAACCTTTCAAATCATTTATTTTCTAGTCTTGCATAAGAGTTTTTTTCATTCCTTTCTCCTTTCTACTTTCACTGTTATTTATTCATTATTTCGAAATCTTGGTAGCTCAAGAAAAACTCGGGATTTGAGTCAAATGAATAAAAGGTAAACTTTACATCGTGATTGAGAGAAGACTTTAAGAGTATTACTGAACGGACGGAATGGACAAAGATCTTCAAAGACCACGTTTTCAATTTTCAAGATAAGGTATCAAAGCTTTATTATATTTTATATGCAGAAATCTATTTTGTTTTGTGTATGCCGTCCCTTTATCCATTGTTTACATAAAATAAGGATACAAATTGTAAAGTAGAAAACGATACACAAACCTTGAGCCAAAATGCATGCCTACCCAAACAAATGCGTAGCAATGTGAATCATGTAATAGCAACGAAAACATGCTATTACTGAAATAAGCTGCCAAAGAAGCGTTTGAAACGGAAGCATATGTATTGGAGGAGATCTATTATATGGATAGAAATAATAAAATTCAAGATGAGAAAGGAAAAAGTACGGCTTACAGGGCTGAGACGCAAAAAAAGGGAAGCACCAACAAAATAAAAAATAAAGAAAGGAAATGGAAAAGATCTTCTACAAAAACAATACTACTGTATTATTAACACGCATAATCATAGTTTGCGTCCCCTGAGAATCATATTTATAGCTGGGCTTAAGTACCGAGTCTATTCAACATGAGATACAGCAGCTCATCAAATCATTAGATACTTTACCGTCTCTTTCTTTTTGAATTTTCAGAGCTTTTAGAAAGTGTGTTTTGACGATGGAGAGGCTTAAGGAGATGCACATCAGATCACACAGAATAATGTGAAATAGAAGAAGACGAAAATTGAAGTTACGTACATCATGCACTGGCGGGTCCATAACCAAATGTCGGCTGTCGACAAAGTAGGCACAAATGTGAGCAACAGAAATTATAAAGCGTAATATTTTTAGACAGAAGTGCTCGTCGAAACTGTAGAATTTTACAAAGTAATTACCTTGCAAAGGACACGTTTTAAGTAACTGCTTTGAAAATAGTCGATTTCTTTAAAAATGTGTATTTAAAAAACTCCCAAATTCGAAAATTCACTTTCAAAATTATCAGTTTACTCAAAATAGCACTTTTCAAACGAACGCACTTTAAATAACCTATGAATGTGCTTCAAAAATAGTCGATTTATTTTCAAATATTTTTTTAAAACTATCACGTCAATTCGAAAGTTCACTTTCAAAATTACCAATTACCTAATTCAAAAGTGCATCTTTTCAACAAGACCATGAAAGCAAGGTTAGTTGTTAAAGCAGCATTTAAAAATTCGATTCTAAAACTGTCATTTGTTATTCCTGTACATTGTAAAAGAATAGCTTTGCCGACTATTCAATCCCTCCAGATTCGCCACTGATTCTATGGTATACAAGGGGATATAAAATACTGGGTTATAAAGGGGTACTGCAAATTACAAGGAATTCACAGAATTCATATGAAGGAGCGCCGGAATTCTTTCTCGTACCAGCACCAAACACACACACACACACACACGCGTCTGTCGGAAGCCCAGAGGAATGGCAGGAAAGGTACAGTAATAACGAGAGAAAGATGAGCGTGAAGAGCCCGCGCATTCCCACTCCATACTTCACTGTCCGTCCGCTAAGTCAGCTTTCTATAAGAAAAAGACTTTTCCTGTCTTCCTCAACCAGTTGTGCTCCGTTTTCACGTCACCTACCTCCGTCAGCTGTATCTTAAAAAACATGCTTAATACAAGCAAGAAGCAACCCTCTCATTTCCTACGCGCCTACAACTTATCATCCTACCCTCAGTAACAAAGCCTGGTAATTTTCTAGATACATAGTTTTATTTTTTTTTTCAATAGGACCAGAAATTAATAACCAAAAACTAAAACTTGAACTAACAAAATAATCCATAGCTATTATTGACTTGAAAGATTAATTGAGAAGAGTTAAAAAGAAGTTGAGGGAAGGAAAGGCTTTTTCAGTCCGGGATTTGAACAAAAAATGAAAAAAAAAATTATTATATAAGTGAAAGTGGAAGTGGATGAGCTATTGTGACTGTTATTGTAGTCAGCACATTGGAAAGATCGTGGTGAAATATTTATGTCTTAATACATTAAAAGTTGACAGGAAATTCATTTTATGTAGTGAAATACATACATATTTTAGTAGACTATATAAAGCCTCCGCTCCCTGGACTAACACTAACACAACATTCATTTCATTTGATTTCAATTCAAAAGGAACTACAATAAGGGGCTACAAAAGAATTCCCAATATCACCCCACCAGCCATTCGTGAACCTGGAGAAAACGTACTCTCCGTCTGTCCACCTACAACATTTAATCTGCTAGTATTGGTAGGAGAAATGAAAGAGAAAGCACTTTACTTTCTCCACCATACAGTCAGTGTCGCTTGAAGGAAAGAAAAAGAAAGAAGCAGGGCTGTATCATTATATACATAAACTATGGGGAAAAGTGAAATAATAAAATCATCCTATTCTACTCCGATTCCGGTGGTCACTGACAGTTCCGCGGAAGGTATGTCAAAGTAATCTAGTTGTTTCTAGCCACTGGGTTTGAAATATATTAAAGCATTCAAACTATCAAAACTTTGCCGGAAAAATAATAAATTAACGTTTGACTGGGTCGGAGAGTTGGGATTTCAAATCTCTATTGGACTGTTTGCGGTGGCTTCGAAAACATGCAATGATTGATTTTTAAAATTGAGCATCCATTCCAAGTATTGCCAAAGACTATCTAGACTAGACTTGTATCTCGTATAAATCAATCACGCTCCCAATTTATCCACTATACTGAACAACATGAGAAAAGTTGTTGCAACATCCCCCGAACCAAGTAGCAGTGAGAGTCTCAGACACAGAATCTTCCCATATTTTCCTCGTCCAACTCCGAACGAATTAAAGTTATTAAACTTTCTACAGCAACTCGTCCTCATACTTGACTTCCCTGTTGACGAGCTTCAGTGTCATTAAGTGAAAATATTAACAAGTTTACGGCAGAGTTTGAAGGGAATTTATTACACGAATTAATCAATGCTTCCAAGAAACGATCCGCAACTATGAATTCACCACAACAGGTATGAGTCATGAATACTAATTACTAAAAGAGCATAATGTTTCTGAAGAAACTAAAATGAGCTTTCGTCAAATTAAACAGTATTTCTATGTTTCATGCTTTCATAAAGGTTATAGAAGTATCGTTGTATATAATTTTCACGGAATTCAAAATACTTTCTCTGCATTTTTGAACTAGTTCAAAATGTGATAACTTCTTAACTTTAAATATACGTTAGTTATTTTAGTCCGTTAGACATTAAGATACGACATTTTGCTTCTACAGCTTAGCTTCTTAGCAATATCTTAGGTATAGGAATTTCCAGTAATCTCGAAAAGGAAAGCGAAGCCAAATAAAATAAAGCGCAGAACCTCACGAACAAGAAACGAATCCATTGAGGCGAACAGTACCAATATCCGCCATTCATTTCTCTAGTAATTCCTTTACATTTAGTCGACTATGCTGCACTCGCTATTCTTATTTTTGAACTCGGTGAAGGTTACACACGACAAGGAAATAGTTTTTAGGACACAGCACAAGAATTACATAAATATTTTGCTTTCGTTTCCTGCATTAATGGAAGTCTGGCATATTATGTATGTACCTACTAATAAGTGAAAGCAATCCGGCACACATGCTATAGAGCACTGAGAGAATGCAAAATTCCAAGAATGTAGATATCTCCAGCTTCAGCCCAGTCTCTAGAAAATGCTTCATAAATACGTGGATCAGGAAAGATTGTATTTAACTATGTACCTAGGCACGTAGCTACTTGAACATAATTCATTATGAGGGGCCATCTTTTCTACGTGTACGTCATATTTAAATACTTTCACCTTTCTTTCCTTCCTGCTCATACTTTGGTGTTGGTTTTGGATGACAGGAGGCTGGTTGACTGGTTGGAGTTAAGAAGTGGCGCTGGTCTTTAGTGGCTGCGTCTAGAATTGTGAGCTGCAATTACTCAAAAAATCACTATTATTATATCAACTACCGTCAATGCAAGAGCCACTAGAACTCCATTTCCGCTCCCATGAGTGCAAAGAGTAGAATGCAACCGGATAGTTTAAGAAAGCCAGCCATTGAAAACCTTTGGATTTTGACAAACTACCACTTACCAGTCTACGAGTCAGGAGTGAACAAACAGACAGAAGTACTTTTGTACTAAAGTAATACCAAAATACAAACGTACATAAACTTACCTCCTTATTTGTAAATGGTATTTTATTATGACTTGAAAAATGCCTCTAAACTCTCTAAATAAATCCGTGGGCGTTTGTATCCATACACACAAAGAAAGGGGCAACATCTGTTCCCAGCCAAAGTACGTGCGATAATCATACCAAAATTCTCCTACACTAAATAAATACCGTACAGAACGACTATCCCCTTCTCAACGTTATATTATACGATACCAACCCAGTTCGCATAAACCCTAAGCGCAAGAAATAAAGGAGAAAGTTCAACCCCGCTTTCACGTCACTGCACTTGGGCTCATCGTGAAAATCAATATTCATCCAAGAAAAACAGCAAGTTTGAGGGAGAAAATAAAGGAACCAATAAAATAGGAAAAAGCATTTTATATAATATGCTAACGGATCAGAAGTTCAGACGATGAAAAAGCGGATATAAAAGAATGATTATATAAGTGTATTCCACGCTTTCTCCCATGGCCATGTTGACTTTCTCTCTTGAGTAATGACCCAGTTTTGGAGGGCTCTTGACAATTACTGTCATAGTTTCAAGAGCGGACACAAAAGTGAGCTCCACTAAGGGAGTTATTGTCACATGAAAGCATGTCTAATTGTATTTTAATTCGAGTCTGTGATGAACTCAATGTAGATCAGGAATGATTTTGATTATTTTTAATATCGCAATTATTTATTCATGTTTAATTCCCCTCCTTTAAATACAGGCGAAAACAACAATTAAATTTCAAACTTTTGAAATAAAATTATGTGTGGACATGACAAGTGTGTACGGTGATGAATATTTGTAGGTAGGTGCTACTCTCTGAAGTATACCAACACTTTTGACGAGCGTCTAGTGCAATTACATTGTAATTATAATTGTTTTTTAATTCCTCCTTTCACTCCCAAACAATTACTTTGCAGTTTTGAAAAATATCAAATACGACTGTGTCAACAGGACGAATGAAAGGACCTAACTACGCATAGAGTTCAAACATATAAAACTAAAATACTGACATTTTTTTGACTCATCATCAGTTCTTTAACCAGTCCACTTGAAGGACTCATCCCCTGTTGAAGTTCAGCCCTTGAAAGTCTCGCAGTGACTAGACAGAAGAATAAAGTGAACACTATATCACTCTGTAATCCGGGTGTGTAATAGAATCTTGTGGCAATAACCTGCTGCGGCTCCTCCCACAATCTTTCCTCACATTTCTACTTTCGGCTCGTGTTCCTCTCATCAAATTTTTCAAATGAGCACTTCCTCTTTGAAACAGAGAAACAATCTGACACTTGAATTCGTCAAAAGAAATCTTCAAAAGTCTTGACTCTGGAATCGTAAATACAACAATACGCACATATGAGCCAGCCAACTTTCTCTCTGACTCAAGTTGTCAACATGAGTTTTCAAGTAAGTTCCACTTTGGTTATTTCCTTTGATCAAGCGTGCGTCTGGTTTGTAATAATAGATAATGATAAAAGGATCGATTGCGTATACTTAATGCTTCTCTAATTATAATTCAAAATAATTTAATTAACTCACTAGCACAGCTCTTTAAATAGGTGTAAGAATGTGATTGCCTTTTCCCTTGCTATTACTACTCTGCGCCAGACAGTCATTGTGTAATTAGGGTGCGTGGAGGGAAAGAGCACTTAGACATACGTGCTGATAGTTGATCTCTGACCTCAAAAAGAATGATTTTATTTCACATCGTACATGCATATGTGTGCTTTTCCTAAAGGACAGTTTTCTTTAGTGATGAAAGCATGTTGAAAAAAATCCAGCAGTTTCTTTCTCTTGACCCACAATCAAATTACTCTCATTAGCCATTACTTTTTGTGTGTAGGTAGATAATTACGGTCACATATGGAACTTCTCTTAACTGAAAAAATACCATAAGACAGAATAATGGTGTTGCTTACCTTGAGTTGTAATCTATGAAGTTATTCTGCTTTCTTTTGTATATGAATTGGTCCCTGCCGTATACGAATAGCAGGGAAAAGTTATAAGACACAGTGTATCGTTTTATACCTGTTAACTTTCATTTGCTTTGCCCTACAATTGTAATAATTGATTGCTACTAAAGCACAAGCAATTGGCAATTACTCACATAATTTTTCAAACAAAAATATGTCGCTGTACCTATTTTAAAAGGATTTCCACGATTTTTCATGGCGAATCACTAAAAGTAGGTGAAAATAACTAGCCATCAGTTTTACTAGTGTTGCTGTCTGAGCCGTGTGCAAATTTGCAGTAATCCACAGATGAATGGCTCAACTTTAATTTCGCAACTCCGTTGATTTGACTGAAAGACAAACATTATTTTAATCGTTGTTTGTGTTGATCTAGGCCAAAAAATAATTTTTATAGTTAATGTAGGTACCTAGTCCCGTTTCGCCTTTACTGTATGGGACTTTCACCTGAATAATAATTTAAACAATATATTGCAAAGACCTGCTACCTTTCAATTTTACTGCCCATACTTTCACCTCTGTTGCTGACTTGTAATTGCACCAACGAAACTTAACTTGTTATATGACGAACGCACATTTTATAGAAATTGAAGCCCAGAGGCAATATTATGACAAAAACGCTTGATTTATTTTAGATGTGATTTATTGTGACTTTCATACTTGTTATTATTTCCTAAGAAAAGCAAATGTCAGATCTATGTATGTACCAGGACCAATGCAGCGGATTAGAGAACATACATATACAATGTAGGTGTATCAAAGTAAATTCCTTTCCATTGGATTGAAAGAGCTCATCATGAAAGCAATGAACAAACGTAACAAAAACCATATGACCATTGATTGGAAATGTGTAGGTAGGTACATGTATTTAGTACAGGGAATCAATCCTCAATTGGATCATTGTATGCACATTATTCTGTAGAATAGATGAATACGCTCAACTAATATAATCGTAAATTGAAAAGTTTGGTGAAAGAAATGTATCGTAGGACTCGAGAAGTGGAGCTGAGTGGATTTTATACAAAAAGAAGATCAGATAATTTGAAAGTCAGTTGTAACTAGAAAGCAGGAAATCAGGGCAGGACGAAGAGCAGCGTTTGATTCTCCATGCAAATAATGATCTGCTGTTAGAGGAGAATCAATACCATGCATGAAGTACTTAAGTAGACGTTTTACTTAGTAAATGAGCTTCCTTATATCTTCCGAGGGGTTCTTTGAGTTCATTTTGTACATTGTAATTTAATAAAAAGTTCTCTCAACTCTTTCCTCCGGCTTCGGAGCAAAGTCCTTCGTGCACACTTTCGTAACAAACTCCAGTACACCAGGGCGGAGCCTTCAACAGTTACTCTGTTCAAGCCAATATAGAGAGACACAACAGATGCTTCCAAACATGATTAGCTACACAAATGTGTACAGAATACATCAAAGGGACACTGCACAGTCCAGCACTGCAAATAGCAATCACTGATGAGGAAATAATTCCGGACTTTAATTTAACTAACTGTAAGAAGTAACCTTGTGAGCAGCAGCAGTAACTCTTTTGTCTTCCCCCTTTCCCCAAAGAGTGAGCATTTTTCCATTAGCCCGGAATGACGTAAATATAACTGAATCTAATGACAGTTGCAAGTATTTACTGTACAGTTCTATACCAAAAGCTTCCTGTTTTCTCCGTGAGTGGGACAAAGGAAGATCCAATGATGGAAGGTGGATCCGGAGTAAGAAAGACTTGGAAGCGGATGCTTTGGGCCCAAGATGGATGGATGACCTGATACCTAACGATAAGAGAACAGACATTTCCAAATTTACACATGTCTCTGTCTACGTACATACATTTATACTCAATTCAGGGCTCAGAATACTATCTTCTACTGGTTCGCACAGCTTTGTGTCGGCAGCAACTTTGAAAACCAACTCTGCAAAACAAGATACAAGTCTTGGAGAAAAATTGCATTTTTCAATAGTCAGATATTCTAACGAAGCACACCGACCCATTATACATAATTTCAAAGTCCTCTGTATCTTTACTTTGGCAAACCTGTATTGGCCAGTTGGGAAGTTTTAGCTTGTAAAGTTAAGTTTGTATACTTACTATGTATAGCAGTGCATATTGCCTAATTGAATTCAATCCAAACAGTTTAAAAGTAAACATGTATTCAAAGTGTCTACCATTCGTCGATGGTTTACAGACCAAAATATAGGAATTATGTCCACGTTCATTTACTAAGAAGTTCGGAGACATGAGTATATTAACTACTAAATGCAATGTGAGTGGCCCAACGGGAACTCTGGCTATATCTATTACGTGGCCTGCGAAGTGCATACACCCCTGAATGAATACACGGGCCCCAGTATTTGATAGGACAGGAAGAAAGTAAGAGAAAGGTTACCTTTCAGTCTTGAGACTCTATTTTCGAGACTAAGAGAGTTCATTAATAGATTTTTCTCTTTCATCTTCCCTTGTTTACTCTGCGTGATGGACGTCCATCCTAAGTCTTGGAAGATGTGAAGAATACGAAGCAGGCATCAATTACAGGTGTAGCAACTGATTCGTATAGCTATCTATCCTGGAATGACGTGGAGAAGGATGTATAGGAATTTTCCTGAGCACCGCGCCTACGATTTGAGTCTTACGTAAATTACACACGAGTCAAATACGTACCAAACAAAAATAAAGAATAAATACATAATGCAGTTGTAATCCAAATTGTGACACATATTTATGCCTATTTTTATACCTACTGCACCACTGTATCTTTTAAATGGGGTTGTAAGTATTTACTCAATTTGAAAAGACAACCTTTGCACTTCGTAGGACTTTAATTATAAACCGTTCATAGAAATTCCATCTACGTGCATCCATTGGAAATCTCATAATTGAAATAGCAAGGCTTTAAACTGTACAGTTGACAATGTTTAGGGTGGCATGGTACCATGTGATAGGGATTCCTGACACTTGATCGTATTTGCTCTCTGATTATCTTTCATGACACGCAGCAGAGCTTGACTTCAATTTTTGGTCACTTTCACTTTTGCTCATGAGCAGCACTTTTGCACAATAATATACTTTTAACGACGTACTCAATTCAAAGTGCACGACAAGATTACCTGAACTATGCACACTTCTACAGCCTACACGATACTAAAATAAATCGTAAAAGTACCTATACCTACAATATTATGTAGGTGGGTGGCTGTAGCTCCGAAGTCATATGCACGCTTTCTCTCTCTCTCTCTCTCTCTCTCTCTTGGTGAAAGTAAATGCAAATAAAAAAGTGCACTGTTCGCATAGATACAAAGGGATCCACTCTACATGGAACTCACTACCCAGTACACAATAGGAATAGATGAGAATGGAAATAGAAATCGAATCAGGGTGCTTTACGGATGAGTGCGTCTTGTAAATTATACATACACGAGGACTCCCGTATTATTCAAATGAAGTAAATTTCGCAAAAATTTTAATACGATTTTTATTTAACAAAAAATCAATACAATTCTAGACGTAGATCTTACAGTAACACAATAAACTGAAACAGACCTGCTGAGAAACACGCAGAGCCCAAAGACCCCACTTTTTCCATGTATATTTATTACAACTACAAAATTAAACCCCGCAAATAATTCAGCTTCTAAATTTAAATTAAATCATTGTACACATTCCAAAGGCTAGAGGTACATAGCTGCATTGGCCAGTGGTTACAGGCCGCATTGGATCCAAGGAATTTACAATTACGATTACCTATTCGAATTCCGGTAAAACAGCCAATACATTCAGGGCAGAGCTCTAAAATTAGAATGAATTGGGAAGTTTCCCTTTCTGGAAATCACCCTTCGTCCATTTCAGGGGAAATGGAAACATTTCAATTTCAATCGAACGGAGCAGAGTGAATGAAACCGACAAAAGTTTTGAGCAAAGGCTAGTGCTACTGCTTTTGTATTATTTAATTCCTAGTTACACTCACAGTTTAGCGTGTGCGTTCATTGCTTACAAAAGGTCCATACTTTAAAAGTGCTGATGCTGCACTGTACTGTATTACACAATTCGTCTCTACTTGAAATAATAAATCCTGAGAGAGCCAGAGGAATCGAACGCACCCACGCTTCCCAGCAGTAACAAGGCAAAATTGTAAAATTCAGACCCATTTAATAAGAAGCAGGAGAACTGAGAATGAGAGTGAAGTTTTTCTACAACAAAGCTGTTACTATGCACTCCAACCGCAGAGCAAAAGTGACTATCTTTGCATGAAATAAAATTAAAATTTACCTTCCAGTTTTGATTTTTTCCCTGTTAAAAAGAGCGTCCATAGGTAGACCTCTAATGAAATCATTTTTGGTAAGAACAATCCTTCGTCTGCTTTGAAGCTGTTGAATTAATCAGCGCTTGTTTATAAATTTCAATTTTAAATGAGCTCTACAGACGTTCTCTGTTTCCAAGAAGGTTTCAAGGGATTTAAATGGGAAAGCTCCGTACATCCTTACGTACATACTTCAAACAGGCATATTCCATTTTCCGTAAAGTTGTCATGAAGACGGAGCATTTCGCTGATGAAATAATGACATATGGCAGGAGAGGCCGTACTCCCAAGACAGCTTTAATATATTCAATTAATAGATTTGAAAGCGGCAGGGAAAAGTACAAAAAATATCCTCGGTGAAAGTCAGCCTACAGTTTTATGGAAATTCAAGGAAATTTATTCGGTTATAAACTCGGAAATGACGGGTTACATAGAAAGTGTTAATATTCTCACAACAAAAACGTTGTTTGAATGTTTTTCGCCCGCGGGAAGTGCCTGTCGTGTAGATGTAAGCTGTGATAGGAAATGCCAAATTCTATTTAAGTTGCCATTGACATTTGTGCAGAAATTAGCAGACAGGCTTCAGGGCCGTAGCGTCCCAGCTGGATTGAGTGAGATGGACTGATGATCAACGGGGCCTCTACAGTGACGGTGAAAGTTGAAAATACACAACGTAGGGTGAAAGTCATACATAATGGACTTACAACATAGGGGAAAGTACCCACGCATTTTGCAAAGGTCACACTCGAAACCTATTAACAGTGTCAAAAAAGCCGTATATTATTATTAATTTCTTACTGGCATTGCATTAAACTTGTATAATTCTCACAGGTCGCATTTCGAATGAGCCTTAGGTAGTGTTTGCGAGTGAATAAATGATTGACTGTAAGTGACAGTGACAGCTTCAAACTTTTCTCTTTCTGCTTCCCACATGGTTTAACTCGCGTGGCATTTGGGACTTTGTTAGTAGGAAGTAGAATGCTGCAGATGAATGAAATATTCTCTTTCTCTCTCTCTCTCACTCTCTCTCTCACTCTCTCTCTCTCTCTCTCCAGTAGGCACTCATTTTTCACTCCTAGTTCACAGTCTATGCTGGTTTGTGACAACCCCAATTTTTCTTTGCTATGCAACGCCAAAATATTGAATGTCCCTTTCATGTAAATATATGAAAACATCTCATGGATTATGAATTAATTCCTCTTTCCAAGAAGTACTATGGTTGAGTCCGTTTGCGTTGAAGGTTTTTGGGCGGTGATGTCGAAAACGGTTACATAATATTTCTTAAAAGGAAATAAAGTATTTCTTAGAAAGCAATGCATAGTGCTCCAAAGGATGCTAAACACGATTTAAGTTCTACATGAAAATCCATGCTTATTTCCAACCTTGTAAAAATAGGCAATTAGAACTTTTTGAAATAGGTACATATCTTTTCAAAAGCATGAGAGCACATAATCAGCTGTGGTAGAACTGTATGCTATAACGAAAGCTCCATCCTTTCCTTCACAGCTTTAATTGAAAACTTGCGTTAGTTATTGCATTACTCTTATTCTAACTATTGTATGAGTTTGTGGTTTAATCCTACGTACATATGCTTGCTTTGCGGCATCCTTTGTAGGAAAAGGCGGATGTGTAAAATGAAAAT
>JAQFZC010005399.1:0-14209 GCA_034695205.1 Dicyrtoma fusca
GTCCGTAGAAACATTAGACTTAATAAAAATGATTTAGTCAGAATATAAATAATTCGGCCATCAATTCTGAGCATAATAATAACGGCAGTGTAGGTTAGTTTCCACCATTCATATTCAAATCACAATAAACAAACAGTTGTAGAAACGCAAGTAAATTCGACATCTACGGCATCAGCTCTTTTCCAGGGAAGGGTTTTCTTTTATTGGTCATTACACGCATAAAAACAAATAAATTAAACTAGGCATTGGACAGATCACCACACGTGCATAGAGGCCAGTTAAATCCAAAAAGTAAGACCAGTAGTAGAAGGTTTAGAGCAGGAGGTTTACGGTAGGCGGTTTATATTAACCGGTTACGGTAAGCAGTATACTGTTGGGTAACGTCCATAACTGCAGTTGGAATAACGTTCGAATATTACGGCTGGTGGGGCAACGTTTAAATATGACGGTGGATGGGACAACGTTAGAGTATTAGGGTAAACTGCACGGTAAAAAAAAATCGGACAAAAGTACAAGGAACTTTCTTAATTTATTAATTAGTATGCTAATTATTGATGACCACGTTGAAGAAACTGGTCAAATAATTTACAATTAACCCAAATAGGGGGCACAGATTAAAATCAGGACTGAGGAATCCCTTCGTACGACGACAAAAGCGTAAATTAGTGCAAAGTTGCTGTGGGGGGCTAATTTATTAAAATAGTGTTCTAAGTGTAGAGCGAAGTAAAAAATATACTTTCAGTATAACAATCAGAATTTGTAGAATCCAAATTCGACGGTCAACCATAAGCATAGTATTAAGGATTAGTTTAGTTTGGTTTCCACGAGTCATAATGAAAGCAAAAATAAGTTAAGAGAGAAGTTGTGAAGACGCAGGTAAATTCGATAACTGCCAGAGCAGAGAAGAAGCGACTGTGTAAATTGTTGAAATAGTGAGGAAATGAGTTGAAATAGTTGACAGGAGACGGGATAGGAGGATAAAGTATGACACGCTCGCACGTCACATCGCTATTATTCTTGTCAGAGACAAGCAAGTGATCATTAGGACTTTATGTGTTGAGCATAACTTGATTCCAATCTATCGCACACACACACAAACACAGACCTATCTCTTCTTCTCTCCCATCTCATCTCACACCAACTACACTCCAATCCTCACCACCATGCCTTCTTACCACTGCATTATTAACGATGCAAGTAAGTTGTTTCTGTATCACGCTCGTCCCCCGTAGGTAGCTACATAGGTGCACAGAATGCAAAGTGTCCTACGCCTCAGTCTCACTAAACTTACAGCTCACATCATATCCCCATCATTCATCATCATCATCGTCATGGCAACTAGTAATTAACTGATACAAGATAACCCCAAGCACGAACCACCAACCCCAACTTCTGTCTGCACTTACATTTATGTATACCCTTTTCGAAACGCTAACGTATCTAGTTGCACTCCTTTTCGAAAATGTTAATTTCTAGTTTTGACTTTTTAAGATGTTAATTCCTTGTTTTGACCATTTTAAAAAGTACTATGTAGTTTTAAGTGTTTTTGAAAATCCATATTTCTTGTTTTGGACCTTTGTTTGGAAAATATTGATTTCTGGTTATGACGATTTTGAAAATGTTAATTTATTATTTTTGAACTTTTTACAAAGGTTGATTACTAGTTTTGGCTTTTTTAAGAAGTTGAGTTGTTCAAGAAACACTTTTGTAAAGCATTCTTTCCAGTGGTTTCCACTTCCGAACAGGACGTACATTATGTAGTAGCAAAGGAAGGACGGCCGACTCTCGGAATTAAGAAAGTCTAAGATTGTTTCATTTTTAATTCATTTGCTTCTGTTACATGAACCACATATTCCCTACATTGACTGACATGAAGAACCCTCTCCCCTCCTTGTACAACATACAATTCCATGGGAATATTTAAAATGCAGATTTAGGGACAAACAAAAAAGGAAGAGGAAAATCCACCAAGAGTCTCCTTGCGTTGATTCCATTTAATTTCAATTCAAATTCCTGGGAGTACCAGGTTTCATGAATAATGGAGGAATTGGGGGAGGATGCGGTTGAATTGAATTGAATCAATCCACAATTTAATCCTTTCCGTCTACCTCATGCATCCTCCACTTTCCCTCATCCACATCGTCGTTATCCTGAGAGGGATATTGTTCTTATAGTCTTATGTGTATACATACAATAATAAATGCATCATAGTGTGGCAGAGGATGTTTAAAAAAACAAAGGAAAATAATTCTTAGGGAGGCTGGGAAAGCAAGAAAGAAAGTAAACAAGCGGCAGAGACGTTGGGAGTGGAATGGAAAGTGGAGTGGTGAGGGAAAGTAGGTGCAGTGTGTGTGTGAGGGAAGAGAATGGGAGAATTGGGGCAGAGCGACGACAAAGTCGGGAGAAAGTTAAAGCGGAGTGAAAAGATGGATGAGTGGATGGTGACGTCAAGTGGAGAGCAAGTATGACGTTGGAAGGGATTTTGTCCAATAAATGACAAGTGTGTCAAGGTCCTCCGGAACTGTGGACTGGAAGGTGAACTGGGACGGAGGGAGAGAAGACACGCGGCGGAACATACATTTTCAGTATCGATTCAACATTTTCTTCTCAGCAGAAGCGCTTTCCCCACAGCCTCGCTTTCCCACGGAAATCCCGACCCAGTCCCATCCCACGGAGCATCACTATAGCCGCCTCCCGTTACTCCTGTATCTCAGTCCAGTCGCATCAGATACAGCACACCCTTCCTACACCTATCTATCGATCTATCTCCCTATTTACGTCTTCCCTCTCTCCGCAGTATACCCGGATCTCCTATACGGATCCACTTATATCTCTTTTCGTGTTCCACTTGCCTACTTAAATAATTCCCCTTATTCCCTACTTTCATTTCCAAATCACATCTTCCCTCGTCCTTTCGCCCTCCTTTCCCGTCCCATCATGGATATTCCACTGCTCCCAATTCCCCATTTTTTGGGCTGAACAGAGAGAAAGCGCTCCTCGGGCGTGTAGACTCGGCAAGAGCTCCATACTAAATTCCTTCAATGCACTATATATCATGGGGTGGAACACATTCCAACTTTCACTCGCCCTGTCACTTTCTCCAACTTTAGACTACGTCATTATACGTGACTTATCCCTGAACTAGAACCAGAACCGGAATCATAGTCTTTCTTATGGGTCCATACGCAGCTCCAAACGTTTTGTCTATACATACATAACCTTTTCAAAAAGGTAGTATCTAGTTGTACAAGTTAGTTTGGAAAATGCTAATTCTTGTTTTGATTTTTTTGAATGGGTTAGTTATCAGCTTTGAATTGTACCTTGTTTTGACAGTTTTGAAATAGTTGGTATCTAGAATAAATACTTTTGTAGAGCATTCTTTCCATGACTTCCCAGTTCCGAATAGGTTAAGTTCATAAAGTATTACATGGATGTATGGAAGCATGTCAGTATAAATGGAAATGGATCCCTCTGTGGTTTGATTATGACGGTATCACTTGAACTTTGGGTTTGACGGAGACTAGGATTTCTCCTCCACATGACTCCATCCAGATACTCCGTGTACTCCATCTTGTAGCCCCATCAAATCTACACTTTTACAATTTACACAACTTGTTCTTCATCTAGTTTCTCCATCAAACCCAACAAGAAACATTCCGCTCTTTACTACCCCTTTCTCCTCTCCAACTTCCTACACATACATACAGTAGTGTAGTTCCACCACAGTCAAGTTTTGTCCTCCATTACCTTTGATCTTTGGAAAGTTAGTAACCTTGGACCCTTCCCTTTTTTATACTTTCCTGGCCTCCTTGGCTGACTCTAGTTGTACATGGATAAGTACATTTTCGTATGTACTTTGTATGAGATACGGAGGCAGGTAAATCCCTGGGTGTGCAATGTCGTTGCATGGACAATTAGTTGTTGTAAAACATGCGCTGAGTAATTTATTTTGTGGGGACTTAAGATTTACAGTTTAAATGAATTGGTAAGATTTTTAATGCTTTTTTGTTAGGAGTGGAGCTGGATTTTGTTTTTTGAAAAATCGAATGTGTTGTAACCATCTTAATCGTCCCTCAATCCTGAGCTAAGTAATTTTAATTGAGCTTAACTCTGCATTGTCAAGCTAATTAGTTGGGAGTGAGAAGGAGTGAGTTATATGTTGGGAGAAAGGAGAATGAAGCGAGGAATGATGAAAAGGTACGTACATATTTTTAGGATGTACATTTAATCTTGGAGTGTGGAAACTTGTGAGAGTAACGCCTCTCATTAGTAGACCTCATCTCTCCAACTTTTTCATCTTCTCTGCTTGAGCTGAAGACGAGACAGCTGAGTGCATGTAGAGATGGCACACACTACGATAGAGAAGGATGGGAGTTGTGAGTTGTGCGTTAGCAGGTGTTGGGATACATGGTGGCATCCCGAAGGGTAATCAAAGACAAATGGAGCGCACCCACATTGACGTCTTGAGAAGTCGGAGGAAAATAAAAGAAATGGTTAAAAGGGGAAAAAGCTTGTAGTCGGTGTAGTGAGTAGGTTGTAAATGCTGTAAATGGAGTCACTCCTGGCTCCTTGTAGTTAAATTGGAATGGGGAATGGGACGTGCATGAGGATGGAAATAAATGAGAATTACTAGATCACTCCAACATGAGCTTCACTCCGGATTTCCTGGATACATGCTAAAAGTGAAAATCCCAATTCCAATTCCAACTCCAATCCCAATAATCACTTCCACATTCTCCAATATTATACACATCCAAAATCCAGCTCATCCATTCCCAAAGCAATCCCTCGGTAGCAGGGTGATGAGCATTTTTGTTGGACACTTGGAATAATTTACTTTTTTCATTATTTCATAGCTTCATAATTTACAAAGACGAAAGTCGCGCAAAGGAAGACTTAATGGATTTCTTATTATCTGAATGGGACAAGCATATTTCATCTTTCAATTAAATTGAAATTATTTCCACTTCTCTTTAAAAGTGTCTCGTAGTTGTTAAATGGAAGGTATGAAGTGCCCACGTAGAGTAATTCATAAAGGCATACTAACTGCATCCTGAGAAAGACCGATAATTAAAACATTTCACCTTCTTTCAACGTGCTTTAGCATCAGTTGTCCCTTTCCATGCATTTTTTCAACAGATTCGTAGATGCTATCTGCTCTACTCATAATATTAAGGATGACAAAGCCCATCTTGTCCTATGGACATATAGTCCAAGGCTTCTGGCTTGTAATTTCTCTTACTTGCATTCTGCATTATGTGGAGTATGTATGTGCCCTTTGCAGCCTGCACAGATAGCTTCGGGATAGAATTGGAATTTGGAATGCTCTCAAGTCGGATGACATGAGCCGAGGAAATGGGAAATAGATGTATGTGCACTCGGAGGATACTGGGTACAGAGATGGGGATTGAATTGGATAATAAAAGACACAAGACAGAGGCTGAGATGGGTTCTAAGTATGCACGTCCATTGGAGACTGTAGTTGCAGGGGCCAAGTGGTGGATTTTAGGAAATGTGCGTGGGCGGATTTAAAGAAAGGGGTCCTCTCAGCTTAGCTTCCTCAGCACTCGATCTGCTCAGCTGTTCCGCCACTCTCACTCTCCACACACTCTACGTCTCCGTCTCTGCTCTGGATTTGTGCTCTGTCTATAAAATTATTTAATGGTATGTGGTGATGTGCTGTGAGATGCTGTGCAGTGGCAGTGGTGAGGTTGCACTGCACTTCATTGCCTGTGTGGTCTGGCTTGGTTTCCGTTGAAAATTGAGCCTCAAGTTAACTAGCCACCAATTTTCCCGTCTCATCAAATTTCCGCTCCACTCAATTCCTCCTCCGTTCGGTTTCAGATGGCACCCCACAAGTTCATGGTTTCTGCCTCTTCGGGTGCTGCCTCCAGTCTGGGAGGCCTTTCGGGGATTCTTCTAAAAAAAAAGTTGAAAGATAACGCTACAGAAGAAGAGCAACTATAAACCCTTGTACTGTTGCAATGGCAGTGCTTTCTCTGCTTTCCATTCGACTCCTTTCGTTCGTTACTTTTGTTAATTGTGCCTCTTGTGGTGAATGTGGAAGCTGACTCTGGAAATATCCCTTTGCCACACTTGCACATGATTTCTTTGATCAATTTTGACTTTGGGGATACGTAGGAACAATTGAAAGGAAATAATGCCACTGATGCAAATTCAGGACTGCGGATGCATGCAGCCTCTTTCACTTTTATTCCTCAAAGGGCGGGAGATGTGGCAGTTAGTAAGCAGAAGAGTGTGTCTGCGGATGCATTGTACGTGGAGACCAAGATAAAATATTATCTGAAGTCGACTTCCCCTTAAACTATTCTCCTTTTTTATTTCTCCCTGTACTCATTTTTCCCCTCAGTACGTTTTCATGTCATTCGATAACTTACAAGTTTACAATTTATCGTTACCTTGTGAAATTTTAAAACAGTTCACCGGATTTAAATATTAAGGAATATTTTCATTATTTCCAGCCAAGCTAAATCCAACAAAAATATGGTATTTGGTAGAGACATTGAAAAATGATGTTTCATTCGTCTACTCATGGACGCTACTTTTGTACTCACAAGAACGATTTTCTTTTCTAATGAAGTACGTTCAACTTAAAGACCTTATTAACCGACCTGGGATGACTATTATTACAGATGGAGAACTCATGTCATAACAGACTATAATTATCGCCCCAAGCTATTTGAGCTGGTCACTCCAATAAAGAAGGGTGGCGTGTGGCTGACAAATAAAGACGGGAGAAAGTACTGCCAGGAGATACGGTGGAAGGGGAAGTACGAAGAGGTGAAATAGACGGAGGAGGAAACTGGAATGGAGAGCACCAACAGAACCAGCTCCAGATGTAAGAATCCTGTTTTTCAGTAGAGAAGGGATCGGAGGAGGAGGAGGATCAAGTCAAGGCTACCCGGCAGATAGAAAGTAGAACCGAGCTGAAGGACAAACGAAAAGATGAAAGGACGGACTTATTTTCAACTTTCCCAACGTTCTACACACCTACCCAAGTGTGGCTGACAATAACGACATTTCTCCTTCAGACCTCACTTGCACGGTTACAACGTAGATGCATTGCAATCTATCAAATCTTTTTCGATGTGCTTGGGAGCCTTTTACTTGTAAGCATCAAGTCGTAGAAATGACTTTTTTTAAATTCTCAAATGTCACCTTTCCAATTTTTTGAAACTTGAATTTGTTTTTGCTCTTTATTTTGAAAGGGCGTCTTTTAAGATGATGATAATTTGACTTTTTTGAGAGAGCTTTTCCCAACCCAAATGATAGATATGACGTCATATGTGGAAGGTCCCTTGGAGTATCAAACCATGATAGGATGGAAGGCAGCCGAAGGTTTCTTCGGAGGGGAATGCAGTGCCGGCCCATGATAGACAGGACAGACTTTGAGGACGTAATGGGCTGACTGACCCCCACTTCTATTTTGATTTAATGGATGATGGATGATACTTCGATGGACTGGCACTGGCTCTCCGCTCTGAGTCTCAGGACCGGACAACTCATAGACTGTATCCCTTCTGCACAAACAACAGGGTTATAGAATCTAGCAAGACTGAGTATGTATGCAGTTGAATGGTTTCATTGACTAAATTTAATTCTGCATTGGTTTTTGGCATGGAATGAGAAATGAAAGAATTTCTCCAATTTCCATTTGCATGGATGAAAGTCAAAAAATTGCTGGCTGCGCTCATCATCATCATCATCATCATCATCATTCACATGCGCTTTTGTAGAAGTGCCTCCCTAAACTCCCATATCCCTGTACTCGTTGTTTCTTGTAGCCCAGCAAATGGCCCACGGAGCTACCTCTATGCACGTACTAAAACTTGTCAAAGCTAGTGCTGAAACTGCTGATTTGCTGATTGTGAATGCTACACGGACTTTGGTTGGAACATTCGGGTACGGATTAGGAATAGCAAAGTAAGCCAAACCGCGGAGACCGGCAAAGACGCGAAGCCTTACATATTCTGATGCATGCACACTTACTTGGCTACAAATGTACATGTTCTTCCAAGGTCAGCCAGCATCAACCTCATCTTTTAGCATGGCATGCATTCATTCTTCTCTATAATTAGTTTCTGCTCCTATATAGCCGTAGCTGGGTGAATTATGAGCATTTGGATGCAAATGTACATTGCTAAACGTGCAGAGCTCCGTCGGTTGTTATTCTGCAGACTGCTTCACTACAGGAGGATCCATGGATGAGGAGTAAGTACATTTATGCCGAGCAAAGTTGAGCTCCCTCGCAAACTTTGTCATAAAAAGTTTCTTGTTGTAATTCATAGTGGAAAACTTTGGCATTCTCACATTCGACAACACGATGACTCCATATACATGTCCGCTATTTCATACACAAACAAAGCTTGGAGATTTTAGTGGAATAAAGTTTGAAAAATAGGTAAAATGGCTTGGCTTTGGTTCGAGTTTTGGTTTTTCGGTTTACAGCCTTTAGCTTATTAGAGTGATGGGAAGAAAGTTACACGGGTCGGTACTCAGACCAAATGAAATGTGTAAAGCTGAAGGAGCCATAAAATACAAATTCCCTTCTTCCCCACGCAAAGTGTCTCTGCCTTCATGCACTCTCTGCTCTGCAACTTTCCTTCGTCAACACACGCAGTCCGACACCCTTTCTTCAACGCTCTCAGTTGCACGTCAGCTGGAAATCTACCATCATCACTCCCTCTAGTATACTCCATTCTCCATCGTTATATTATTTCCTCTTTCCAAATTGCTTGTCTCATTTGTTTTACTTATTTACAGCAATTGAGCCAACGTCTTGTAAAATCTCAAATCAAACACAACTTTACCAAGGGCACCAACATTTATTTGGGAATTAAAACAAAATTCCCTTTTATTCCTTCCACTCGTCCCGCGCCCTTCCCTCATAGTTTATTTTCGTTCCGTTTGTATAAAGTTGATAGAAATGTGGAAATAGGAGGGATGCAGATGCTCGTGTACAACGTAGCACAATAAAACAACAGCAACAAAACACAACGGAAGAATTACGATTTCTGTGCTATTAGAATGCTAGTAAGAACAGGAATCGCAAAATTCATTTTTTTTTATATGACGGGCTGTTGGACACTTCCCAAAATTCCTAATAAGCTCCTAATTTTCCTAACCCCTTTACTGGATTAACGAAAACTTCCAAATGACAAAAATATAGGAATATTCCATAGTTTTCGTCTTAAATAAATTCTGGACGGAGCGGGGAATATTCCAATTCCCTTTACTGGGAATTCCCTGGAACCTTTAAATTCAGCCATCCCATTATTCCTAAGAATGAAATGATAATGTAAAAATTGTGCAAAGTTCAAAATATGATTTATAAGTTCACATTTAAGTGTCGTATTTGTTTCTATTTAGGAAGCCAACAGACAGATAAACATTAAATGTCTTAAATCTCCGCAACGAGTGAAAGTAAAATGACAATGCTTTCCTACTTGTGGATGGATGGATACCTGAGGCGTTGTGCCAGATTGGTTCTTGTAGAGAAAACGGATGGATTTCGATTGATTGGGAATCAGTTTAGGGTAGGGGAACTAAGGCAATTTGACTTAAAGTAAAAAGATTCATTTGGTTAAAACTAAATAATATAATAAGCCTAACAGCTTATTCTTATATGCCTTTTTTGTCAATCAGTCCACCCCTATAAGTCAAAGTGACCATCATTGGACCGGAAGACAGCGGTATAGAACTATAGCTCCATAGCAACGGGAAAACTGAAGGAACTACTATGTACTGAATAATTAATTACCAACCTACGCTACTACGATTAAAGTGACCAATATGAACGTATTCGTAACATCCATGGTTTCCTTGGCTTACAAGCATAAGAAAGAAAGCATTCACTTCAGGGATATTATTGCCGAAATTCATTGCCGCTTTGTAAAATATTGTACAATGTTAGCGAAGGAAATGTCGGATGTTGAGGCGCTGCGCTGGTAAATCAAAATTAATAAAACAATATTGAGTGCACTTATTTAGGCAACGTATCTACTACTAATTTGGTTGTAAAAGCTGAGGTAAATGGACTTAATGAATAAATAATAATAAATTAGTAATATTTTTATCTAATAATTAAATTAATCGGAATAAAGTTATTAGCATTAATGTAATCTAGTTAACTAACGTGACAACTGGAGCTTTAAAACTGTGAATTGTCTTTTTTGATTTCGCAATTCACAATTCCATTTCCAATAGTGATTTGATTGAAATGTGAAAACAATTCTTAATACAAAAGTCCAGAGTCCAGTGAGTTCGCGTTGGAGGTTATTTTTGCAGTTACACTAACTATATAGTATGAGCAAAATAAGAAGAACAAACGAGAAAAAACGAATTGAGATTCTATTGTAATAGTGATTTCGAAATTTAATTTGTAGTGACTGTGATTGTGGACGCGTAGTAGTTTTGTGATTATGATAATTCTCACAATACAAACTGCATTTTCACAAACCTATTCATCACAATTTTAAAGCCTAGTGTTAACACGTCCTGAAATTGAAATGTATGTGTTAATGGTGTTAATAATTATAAATCAAACATTGTTTGAATCCAACAAAATTGGCTTTAAAAATTAACTCTTTCATCTATTAATATTTACTCAAATTCTTCATTTTTGGAATCCTGATGAATCGAAGACCTTCAAATATGCAATCTGGCGCTTCATGCAAATTAGCCTATTATGTATGTACATACAGTCCAGGATAAATCATCTATATCTGAATAATTTGAAAAGCAACATTTTTAACGATTCTCCAAATTGCAGTTGTAGGTAAGATTAAATCCAAGAATTTCGTGAGAGATGGTGAGTAAGTCTGAGGATGCACCTACCTGAACTGCTTATTATACCTCTTCTAATTCCTTATTTAAGGAAAATCCCTAATCCTAATCAAAATCGTTTTTGTGTACCTATAAATTGTCGTGTGATGTTGTGTTATGTCGCTATTATTTGTGTGTTGCATCCTGGGGTGAAGTCTACGTGAAGTTCCTCCTGAAGTCCTTAAACTTGGTGAAGAATGAAGATTCACCCGCTGCATAGATACCACCAGGTTTAAGTTCTAATAATTACATTCTAATTATTTGTTGAGATCGAGTAAAAAACACTTTTGAACAAAAAGCACAACAAAAAATAACGAAAGGCTGCAAAATAGGCTTGCATCTATTTAAGAGCAACGAAGACGAACGAATTTCAATTTCAATGCAAAACCGGCGGGCAATTTAAAAACAAAGTCAGCAAAATTCAACTTTTTCTTTTCGGTTTAATTCGACACCGGCAGGTTCAGGCGAGAAAAAAAAATCCTTCACAGTTCTTTCACGCTTTTACGCGTTCTTGTTAAAGTGTTTGCTGCTGATCGCAAGTTGCTGTTTCGTTTGCCGAAAGTAATCTTTTAAAATCACAACATCAGCATTAAACTATTTAACTCTTGATTGTGAATTTAGTTCCTAAAAATCGCCATCATTATCTGTCATTCTGTGGACTGACCTCGACCTGACACCTGACTCACGGAACTCACCTGACCTGGTATAACTTTACTGTTTTAGTGACCCATTCCCATCCATATTCTGTTTCAATAGCGAGCGAGCAGACAGGCGCGGTGCTGTGCCGCCGGTCATTATATGTCATTATTATCATAATATCATTTAATTACCAGTTTTACCAGTGAAAGTGAACAACCAGATTTTATCTTTTAATGGTAATTGATTTAATAATCGAATAAGGGGCTGTTCATTAAGTACATCACGCTAAAAAGTTGATTTGTGAACCACCACCGACCACTTGTCTGTCACGCGATGTCACGCTTTGTGTACCTACCACCGACCGGATGTCACAGTTAACAATTTTGAACATAAAAAGTATATTTGGTTCCAAAAAGGTCTAGATGGCATCCACATCCAGAATTTGGCAGCAATAAAGCGATTAAAAGGGATTTTTCACTGCGTGACATAACGATTTTTAAATGGTACTACCGACCTGTATGTCACGTTTGGTCACGTTGAGTCCACCCACCACCGACCGCAACCACCATGACGTTCTTAATGAACGACCCCCAATAAACGTCAATAGCCAGCGCTGGGGGCATTCATCAATTAAGTTTACAAGGGAGGGAAGGTGGGTATTAAGGTGTGTACTAACCATGAATGACGGAAAAGGGGATGGGTCTCTTTAGATAACGTTTATAAATATAAATTTTTAAATTTATTCTAACATGCTGAAGTAAAGTCAAAAGTGAAGTAGATTATTTGCAAATCACAAAATCTTTTTATTTTTTAATCTTTTTTATTTTGAATACATTTCAATTACCTTGATACTAATATAGTAACTAGTATTATATAGTAATATTTTACGCAAAAACTGTAAGTGATCTATGATAATAAATGTCTGATTTTGAGCAAAGTATGTTACTGAATTAGGCTATTAATTTATTGGCACCGAAAAACGATAACGCTTACTGGAGGGGGATGGGGTACTGCTAGAATCACGACCAATGACAGATGGTGGATGGGGGTAAATTTTAGTGGGTTTATGGAAACGTAATTAATGAATGCCCCCGCAGAGGAGCAGTGTATTTTGGGACAAATACACTTAGCTGTCTGTATCAGAATCAGAATGAACTAAAAATAAGGCAAAACACTTTAATCGGTATTTATTGCAACTTAAAAATAGATCGATATTAAAATTAATCAAGATTATGGCCCGTCTCATTAATGGTAGAAAAACAATGTTGAATGGGTAGACATGTCGTGTGTTCTCTACTTCAATTTTCTCCTGTACCTAGTTTCAACATTGATCTAGTGTGTTCTCTACTAATATAATCTTCTCTACCTACTTTGTTTTTGTGATCTCGTGTTTTCTGTACTAAAAAACCCCTTCTCTACCTAACTTCTATTGACATTGACGGTCTCCTGGCTCGTATGGGCTCAAGACTGCACTCTCATCCATCTGTTTAATCTTGCTCTTAATCTAGTAAATAGCCTGCTTAATCAAAGTAGCGAAAATATGATACCAATGAAAAGTTGTAAATCATAGTTTTGCACTTTATCCAAAAATACAAAGATACCACACTAAATGTTTATGTAAGGTATAGTGGAACACGGAGCAAAACGCCCCAAATCAAAGGTGCAAAAAGATCGCGTGCAATAAACTTGGTGGGGCGCTTTGCCCCGCTGGACTATTTACCACGTGGTGGGCATTTTGCCCCGTTGGGGCCATTTGCCCCAACTTCCATTACATGGTAAAACATGGACTTCACATTTTCAAAGTAGGTACCATTTTTATGTATCTTGTCATATTGGTAAGGCCCCTTTGCACTTTCAACTTTGCATCTTTTAGTAGAGAACATACGAGATCACAAAAACGAAGTATAGTATGTATATAGAGAAGGTTTTTTAAAGTAGAGAACACAATAGATCAATGTTAAAACTAGGTAGAGGAGCAAATTGAAGAAGAGAACACACGACATGTCTACCGTGAATGTACATATGCCATTGGTAAGGTGTAATCTAAAAAAAATTACCCATAATTATAAAATAAACTGATCACTAGGGAGAGCAAAAAAAGAAAAAGATAGTAAGTTTCAAAAATACAACGTTAAACAGGTTGACCTTCTTTAATTCATAATTGTTAAGTTTGCTACCCATTCAGGGAAGCTCATTCATAAAAACAACTCAATTAGGCGCCAATCCCGGACGCTTTGTTATCAATCATTCCGTATCATAGCGGAACGAATCAGTTTTGATACATGTTTTTTTCAGTGCTAGTTAAACGTTCCAATAACGTTAATGCTAATTACTCGCGCTGATAAGGAATACCTAATGATAAAGAGTCCGGGCTGCGAACTTAATTAACTCGATCGTTTTTAAGAATGAAAATTTGAATTTCCCTGAATGGGTAGCGAACTTAACAATTAAAAAAGTCAGTCTATTTGAAGTCGTAGTGTTTTAGAAACTTACTATCTAGTCGGTAGTACACTGTAAAAATTACTCTTCATAACTGCATCATTTTAGCCCTTAAGTGAGTCCATTTTTGATAGTTATAACTGCATAATAAACGCATCATAACCGCATCATGCGGGCATGATGTGGTTATAATGTGTTTATGATTCGACTATGATGCGATTATGATGCGTTTATGATGCAGTTATAACTATCAAAAATGGACTCACTTTTGGGCTAAAATGATGCA
>JAQFZC010005400.1:0-14207 GCA_034695205.1 Dicyrtoma fusca
CATATATGATAGTACTTTTAATTATTATGTGATGCTGTGAAAATGTGTGGGGGAGAGAAAATAATTTTGGGGTCCGAAAGAAAGTGAAAAACTGATGAAGGAATTTTTTTATTAATTTTTTTCAGCTGTGTATGGTCAATGTGATGAGATGATCGATTCGAATTCGAACGCACACGGTACGATTGCGAGAGTAAACGTTTTCACACGTTTCAAATGGGACAAAAGTCATTGAGAGAAACAGAGTCTCTTGTCCTCAGCCCCCCAAAAAAATCTATAAAAAAATTCAGTTTACAAAGTTGTCGATGATGTGAATGGAAGCTTGATAATAGGCCACTGCACTGTACACTAACACACTTGAGGGTAATTATTGTGCTCCCTAAACTATTGTGTCTCCCCAGTCCCCAGTAGTCTGTCTTGTTTCTAATTTTTACTAATTTAACAGAAATATCCAAACACACACAAATATCAATGGGGGATAGTATACTATTGGTACATATTCGGTTTGAGTCGCTATAAAATGTGTCGGAATCGAAATTTTCTCACGTTGGTCCAGTCTGAGTCCCGGAAGAATGAGGCGGAGTCTACTGAGGAGGAGCTAACAAACGCAGAAGGACTAAAAAGAAACCTCAATTTGATTTTGATTCAAAAATGAGTGTCATAATACGAATAATATTACGAACTGAAACAAATACCTCAGATTTTAATTCCACATCTGACCTAGCCTGTCCTGAAGCCTGATCGGAAATATGAAAACCAAATAATTGGGTATCACGGATTCCAGCTGGGCATTGGAACTGGAGTAAAGCCACATGGAAAAAATTTGAAAATTGTGTGTGATAGGATTTTTTAAATGAAGGGAAGAGTAATTGACAGTTGGAGATGCAGCGACACTGAAATTGTTAACAAGTACTTACCAGTGTGAATATAATTTTGAAAGAGTAGTACTTAATCTATGTCTTGGCTTCAAAATTAAGACTGGTTTGTGGTAGTTTGGGGATTTTTCTGAAGGAATTTGGAATTGTGAAATATTCTTGTTTGGGGAGGATACGTAAATAATGTTGATTTATTTTTGTGTTTGTTGTGAGGGTGTTGAGATTTGTGGCTTACATGAGATTTTGTTGCAGTGCCTATCATGGTCATGTCACGTCACTTATTGACATCTCTCCATATAAATTCAATATGCCGGGGGGAGGTGGGAAGCCGAAACATGTCCAAGTGGTGAGTGTCCTTTCTTTCTCTTGGGAATCATTCAACTGGTAATGTTTGTAGTGAGGAGCTTGTGTGTAGGAGGAATTGAATTGCTTGTTGTTGTTGGAACGCAGGCAGCGTGTCCGGACACGTACAGGGGGAAGTACCGGGATGTGGAGGGCAGTTTAGAGGAGCTGGGACTCAAGTACGCGAAGGACGTGCAGGAGATCATTTCGGAGATGCAGGGAGCGGGACGCGGCCTGTCCGCCTTCATTGCCGAGAGTCTCCAGAGCTGCGGCGGACAAGTCATTCTTCCGCCCGGATACTTGAAGCATGTCTACAAGTAATGTCTCCTCAGTGCTTTCTTCCTTCTTTAATGATTACCTGTCAATGGGTTTGTAATGAGCTGGATTTTGGTGGTCAGACATGTTCGAGATGCGGGGGGAGTGACGATTGCGGATGAAGTGCAGGTGGGCTTCGGTCGCGTGGGGAAGCACTGGTGGGCATTTCAGCTGCAGGGGGAAGACGTCATTCCGGACATCGTCACTTTGGGGAAGCCCATGGGCAACGGACACCCCGTCGCGGCCGTCATCACCACACCCGCCATTGCTGCCAGCTTCGCCAAGACTGGCATGGAATATTTTAACACTGTGAGTCCAGTGCTGTCGCTTACTTTATTTTATACTCCGCAGGCTCTCCTACGACAGAGTTCTAGTCGCACTCAAGAGTCACTTACGCAGATCCACTAACAAATTATTTTAAATGCGTCATTTGACTCCCATTCAAGTCAGTTTGTGGCTGTATCCTGCTTGTTATTATTCTGCATTTTATTGTGTTGGTGGTGGTGGTGGGTGTGCAGTGCTTAATGCATTATTTGTTACCCTTGCGTTAGTACGGAGGCAACCCAGTGTCTTGTGCCGTCGCACTTGCTGTCATCGAAACTATCGAGAAGGAGACGCTGCGTGAGAAGTCGAGTCGTGTGGGGAATCATCTCATGAATTCTTTACGGAAACTCATGGACAAACATCCCATCATTGGTTCGTCTTCAGATTCGACCATTCTTCTATTTAGTGACTTGAGCTCCTTTTCACGAGTGATATTCCATTAATAATTGATGGGATTTTGACAGGTGATATTCGAGGTGTGGGTCTCTTCGTGGGGATTGATCTGGTCCGTAACCGGCAGACGAGGAAGCCGGCGACGGCGGAGGCTCAGCATATAATTGCCCGTCTCAAGGAAGAATTCATTCTTCTGAGTGCAGATGGGCCCTACCGCAACGTCCTCAAGATCAAGCCGCCACTCGTCTTCAGCCTCGAGAATGCGGACCACCTCGTTGCCGTTCTCGACCGAGTTCTCACCGAAATCCGTGATACAGATGTAAGCAGCAAGTTATTTATTCGCGTAGCTCTGCTTTGTCAAAGTTGAAATCTAAGAGAAAGACAAACTTAGTCAAATAAGTATATATTAGTAAAGTATCTAGGAATGAGGAGTGACTAGAAAATAAATGATGAACGCATATTTGCATTGACTTCTTTAGCAGAGTGACACACATATCTTCTATTGCATCTTTTTGAAAGCCTGTAATTATTCATATGTTATTAAGACATGCAGAAAAGAAGTTTGTAATAAATTACAAAAGTCTACACCATTTCATATGTATCGAAGCTAACATGATTTCAGATCTTAATTTTTGAAATACGTGACCCATTGAATTACAGATAAAGTTGAGAAATATATATTTCAAGTTCATCTTTCAATTTCATTTATTTTTGATTGTTAATCTCAAAGAATCTTCACCTTCACTCAATAAAAAAAGAATGAGTGCTTTTGAATGTTTGAGCAATGGAGTTTATCTAATTCCTATCTAACTGCAACTGTTCTCTGATTTCACAGTTAACTTTGGCAGATCGAGTGAATGTGGATGGAAAAACAGGAGGCGTGGACCAAGGCGTTGAAAAAAGATGCGGATCTCTGAGTCCAACGGACAGGCGGAAAATGTACGACTTGGATTTGGAGGATAACAGCAAAGCCTGTCGTGTTGAGTGTCTGGATGAGCCAAACGGAAAGAGGAAGAAATTAATTGAGGAAGTCGAAGCGGTCAGAATCTAATTCACAGAACAGTGGCGCATCTATGTAGAAATTTTTCTAATGTGTCAGGACTTTTAAACGTACAACCGAAACTGTGTCCTTCTACTGTTCTATTGCTGAGACTTTGGAATATCAGAAGCAGATTTTGAAAATTTGTCGTTTTTGAAATGCTATTTTGTATAAAAAATTAAAATGTCGGGATTTCTGATCCACCCAGGTCTATTGTGTATGGCATGTGGCATACGCTGCTGTTGCATGGGTATGAGGGATGTACATATATTTTCAATACTTATTTAGGCTAAAACAGTAAGTAAACAATATTTTTTGAATAATTTCCCGAGATTATTTAAAACACTTTTTGTTTTCTTTTAATATCATCGTAAACTGTAGATGGGCGGAAAAGCCATTCTAGCTTATTTCCGTTATTTTAATACATATGTACATATGTAATTGTACGCTGCCGAATAATTTTGGAGCTTCATAGTTTGCTTTAAGTCTGGTTCGAATTATTACTATTGAATTTTGAATCGATAAATTTTAGTGCAGAGACCTGTACTGTTAAAAAACTAATAGTAAATAATCATTATTTTTAATGCCAATCTTTAAAATGCTGTAAAACTGTAATTTTTTATTAAATAATTACGTCGAGTTGGTTTTTACTTCAATGTTTAGAATTACTTACAGTAGTTTAGTATCATTTTGAGGCAATCCAAACATGTGATTCTAATTCTAATTATTAATTATTAAATAACAATATTAGTAGTGGCTAATGGAATAGTAGTAAGTAGTTGTACCTTGTACCCTTTTAGAGCTATAAAAGTATTTTACTTTTCAAATCAAAACCAATGAGTTTATTAGTTTTTGCCGATTTATTTATAATCATTGCTCTAATATTGAACTCATTGATCGGTTATTGTATATTGTATCCAACTATTTTCAATAATTCAACTTCAACAAATAAGCAATATACATGTACTATATTGTCAAGTTTAAATTCGTGGAAGGTTCAAATCTGGAAAATAATTTTGTTGCAAATTCGCCAGTGTTTCATGCCCCAAATAATTCTTAACATATAATGTACATATTTTGAAGCTGAAGCAGTTAATGCATCTGCAAAATATGCATACGCATGTGCTGAGCTACTGCCTATCATACAGTTTGTTAGGGTTTCTATTTCGGACTCGACGTCTCGCACACAAAATTCTTTACAACCATAATAAAGTATATTATCATCGAACTATGATGATGATGAGCACGCTAGAACTGAATAATAAGTAGAACAAATTATTTATTACAAGGCACAATAAAATAAAATGCTAAAGAAAGATAGCCGGGAGCTCTCTCTCTACAAATTATACATTGAGGGTATAATTACTTAGCTTAAAAACTCTTCAATGAATTTCTATCAATCTTTCAATTCTTTCTGAACTCTACTGCAAAAATACATTCAATAAAACCATACAATTGTTTATAAAAATAACCCCGTCCTTCATTTTTTATTGCAATAACAATAAAAGTACTTAGGTAGTAATATTAAGTACCTAATTACGGGTGAGATGAGTGTGTAGATCGAATTATTATTACTACACACCTAAACATAATTTAATTGGGATTTAAAATATTTAAACAATACTGTGCGTCTGCGTACAATACTGTATAATTATAAGGTAAAGAATCTCTGAATAAAATACAATAAAACCTCTATCGTCACCCTCACATATATGGTGGTTCTTTCTGTAGTGGGCAAAAGAAATATTTTTAAGTTCTACGCTTTACATGGTAAACTACTCCCGTATAGAGGTTTTCTCCGTGTAGTGGCTCAAATTAGTATTAGGGTCCACTATACAGAGGTTTTACTGTACAAATTATTTTTGTTTACTTTAAGCGTTTTTTAACTGCTAAAATCGATCGTTAAAGTCAGAACCATACCCCAAAAGGTCCCATCCCGTGAATACATGCCTACCCCGTAGGAGGAAAATAAAATCGACTAGCCCCCCTCGAAAGGGGGTCTTCCAGGAGCTACAACAGGGTTACAAAGTAGTGCCCCTTCGTAAAATTTGACAAACTGGATTAAACTACCCCCTTCCCCTTGGGCAAGGGTAGGTTTGGGCGTTTGGGGGTATGTTAAGAACAAAATCCTAGAATTAAGCGACAACAAAATAAAAGTAACAATACATACACCAGTGAAAATAATGGCGTTATTCGAACTACAAATTTAAATTTCAACAAACACTTTTACAAGTGTGTGCTCGCAGTGACTTGGATTAATTTGTCTATGCATTACCAATTATTCGAAAATAGGGCTTCACCTACGGTTTCTCCCATTTCGGTTTGAGACAAAGTTCCGGAATAGCCGGGTAAAACGCCAGCAACGTCACCCAGGTCCGAGCACTGATCGGAAAATTTCCCCGGCATTATATTTCTCGGTGGTTCGACTTCCGCATGTGCCTCCCCCGAATGCTTTCTGAGATCCTCCGCACTACTAAATTTCTTGCCGCAGACTTGACAGGGAATTCTACAGTTTGGATCCGGCAAGTTGGTCCTGGTCAACAAATGAATTTTAGCGGGTCGCCCGGCGCAGTGGATGTTCCACCCCAGTGCGCCTTTCCTCCTCTTGCGAATGACAGAGCCCTGCGTGTCCTTCTTTCCATGGACCTTTAATAAATGCTTCTTGAGCAGAGTGGATGCCTTGAAGGCCGCTTCACAGCCACCTCCCTCCTCGCACTTGTAGATCCGCGCCCCAGTGTGCACCCGCATGTGAGCATTCAAATTTCCCTTCGTCACCACCTTCTTGCCTAAAACATTAATTCCAGCATTTAAATATTTGCACAAATTACATTTTCAACATTTCTTTAGTAGGATTTTTTCAAAAGGCACATTTTTATACCACAAATTTCACAGCAGAATCGGTAGTCGCCCGTGTGAGCAGCCACCATGTGGTAGGACAGATCTCCTTTGGATTTAAACTTTCGGTCACACTGCTTGCACGCGAACGGCTCCTCCTTTTAAGAACAATAATAATAATTATAACGTCAATCAATACATCATGCTTACTAGTTATACTGTCTTTAAACTACACAAAAACGACATTTCCTTGGTGTCCCACGGATAGTTGAGTACATTTTCTCAAAGATTCAGTACATACCGCTACTATAATTATTGCAAAGCGACCTACGACCAGTTTATGCGTAACTGCAAGACAGTCGGAGCCCAACAATTTTAATGCGCATAGACGGCAATATGGATAGACTTGAGTCATTTTGCAGTTAAGTAGAAAACTGGAGGAAGGTCACTTTGCAGTTATGGCAGCAATATATTTTTTCATGAGAAAATAATTGAGGAAATACAGATTATTATTATCATGCATTTTTTATAAATATCCACACGTCTTGCACTTCTGCTATAAAAATTACCCTTTTTTCCTTTAGCAGAACTGCAGAACTTTGTTCGAAGTTCGAATAAAAGAAACTGTTCAATGATTCGCCATTCATTCACCGTATTTCGAGATTTCGACTACGATTTTGGCCCAGATAACCATCGCCTGACATCGCTGATTCTGGCATATATCCAGTTAAAAAATACAATACCAACCCTAAGCTGTTTAAGTTGCGTAACATTTACACTTTACAAAATAAGTAGAGCTTGCTATTGCCACTGCACTGCTAAATGCCAGAAAAAAATCAGTTGTACTAGAAGATTATTTGGTTTAGCTATTTGCAGATAGTACTTCCAATATGTACGGCTCATACGATTCTTTGTTCTTATAATTTATCAAATTCAATTAGATAACCCTGTGCTCCGTTGAGACTTGTGTTGGGTTCCTCACTTATCTGTTTAGCAGCCAAAATTCTTTCCCTCTTATGTAATCCATACTACTGCAATTTTAATTTGATTGATAGTAATAAAAAAGCCACTAACTAAATAAGAGAAGGAAATATGGAAATACTGCTGAAAATACCAATGTGTGATTGTATCGTCTGTGACTCTCGAGGGACATTTTGCCGGTGAAAAACTTTCCGCAGTCTTTGCAGTCAAATTCCGCCCTCCGATGGACCAGCATGCAATGGACGTAGGCGTCGTACTTGGAAATAAACTTTTCGTCGCACTTCTTGCAGGGGACACTCTTGACCCCCTTGTGGTAGAGCTGGTGCTGCTTTAAGCCAGCCATAGACGTGTAGCTCTCCGTACAATCTTTCATGTCGCAGCCATACAATCTCTCCAAATCAGCCGCCATCTCACTCTCCACAAAGCCCCACCCTTCAGGTCCTGTGTGGTCCCTGGAAGTAGACATTAATTAATGGAATAATGCTAAATAAGTACATAGATACCAATAATAAATGATTATTATACACTCGGTGTACAACTAAAGAAACACTTTTTGAAAGGTGAATGCTTAAGGGATTTCCATTTTCTTCAAAATACAATTTGTTTGTGTGAAAAACGTTGCATAACTTTTGCTCAATAAAAACTAAAAACAATCGTCTAAAACCACGTAGGTAATTTTAGTGAAAACACAAAAAATTGAAGGAGTAAGTTAACGTGTCTACTCAGGACGGAAATAAGCATGGCACAACGTACAAGCAGGCATAAATACATAAGGTCTAAATTCCTGTCTCAAAGTGGTAACACACTAATAAAGAAATTGCAAAATATGGATATTCCTTAAGAGCGCCAACGTTCTAATTAAATGGGGAAAATGCGACTACCTCTGCATGTGATTGTAGATGTTTGAAGGGTGGTTGTAGCGAAAGGGGCAGAACTCACACTGGAAGGGCTTTTGGGTCAAGTGGGTCAATTTATGGAATTTGAGGTCCCCTTTCGTGATGCAAGCCTTGCCACACTCATCACAGATGAGGGAGGTTCCATCGTGTCTCTCCATGTGAGTTCGTAGGCCACTTGGAGTGCTCAAACATTTGCCGCAAATGTCACAAATGTGAGGCTCCTTCTGCGCCTTCTCTTTGTTGGAGGTCTTCTTCTTGTGGCGCTCCTTCTTGTGCATGGAAAGGTCTTCTTGCGTCTTGAAATCACGCCCACACACGTCACACAGGATGTCCGTGTTCTCTTCGTGCATCATTTTGTGGCGGGCACAACCCACGAGAGTCGTATAGCAAGCCCCACACAAGTCACACATAAACGGCTCCCTCTTCGCTGGGGTGCCACTCTCTTTGTCCTTGGCCACAAGTAGTTTCTTCCCGTCACCACTGGCACTCTCACCGCTGTGAACGACCTTGAAATGATCCAGAAGCGACCTCGCACTTTGGAAGTTTTTCCCGCAGTGGACACAGTCGTGCCGCACGATGGGAGGAGTGGGTTCTCTCCGTCTCCGTTTTTTCGGAGCTTCAGATGGATTCTGCTTGGCATTCTTACGAGGGATGCGCTTCTCCTTGTGTGCGTGCGCTCTCTCATGTCGCCTCAGTTCGCTGGCGAGCGGGAAGCTCTGTGAGCAGTTCGGCCGAGTGCAAGCGAAGGGTCTTACTTGGGAATGTCTTCGCACGTGAATGTTCAGATGGCTTCGCAATTTAAATCTCCTCCCACACTCTGGACACTTATGATCCGGCGACATCCTGTGGTACCTGAGGTGGTTGCTGAGGTCATGGCGGGTGGTGAAGGATTTGTTGGGACACTGCGGGCAGGGGAAGGACTCCTTGGTTGTGGCATGGGTGGACTTGAGATGACGTTGGAGGGAGCGGTAAGCTGCGAATGATTTGGGACATTTGGAGCAGGTGACAGTGACAGGCAGGACATTGGACTCAGATTCAGTACCGACTTCTACTTCCGAATGACTAATCCCGTGGAGATCCAGCTCACCCAAAGTTTTGCAACACTTCTGACAAATGGGACACGA
Organism: Dicyrtoma fusca; assembly: GCA_034695205.1. NCBI lineage: Eukaryota > Metazoa > Arthropoda > Collembola > Symphypleona > Dicyrtomidae > Dicyrtoma > Dicyrtoma fusca. The sequence goes on from JAQFZC010005400.1 coordinate 9,122, forward strand.
GTAGGTGGTTGTTTTGGGGACACGCGGACGCCTGTGAGAATTATTCGAGTCCGTTTCTAAATAGAGAGACTTGGTGGGAACGAGTCTTGTCCGAAGAATTTTCCCATTTAATGTTATCCGTTCCACAGGCCTGACAGAAGGCTCAGGTTCATTACCTGAATCGGCGAGGTCGACTACAGATGATCTTTGACTTTCCTCCACATTTTCACCCACCTTGACCTTGACATCACCTTGTTCAGTTTCTGGAAGGGGTCCAATGGATTTAAAAGGATCTTCTTCTGGCTCCCAATCAGACTCGGGTTCTTCAAGGACGAATTCAAGCGCTTGCTGCAAGTTTTGCTCCTTCTTTCCATGATCACTGGATTTGTGCAGTAACAAACTAGACACGAGATTAAAGGCAAGTCCACAGCCAGGCTCCTCACAAATAAATCTCCTATGCTTCATTAAGTGCGCAGCTTGGTGCGATAGGGCCTCGGACATGGTTCTAGACTTCTTGAGACAGTACTTACAAGGAATAGAAGGCCGCCTCGTTTGTGATTTTTTAGAAACCAATCGCCGACGCTTCCCCTTCCACTTACCCTTCCCCCGTCTATTCACGTGACTACAAACGAAGTGCCGTTGGTAGGCGTCTACATCCTGGAAATAGCGGAAGCAGCTGGTTATTTCGCAACGGAATTTAACGTGAATTTTTAGGCTGTGGTATGTTTGGTGGATTTTGAGAAGACGACTGTTGCGGAAGCGTAGCGAGCACTTGGAGCAGGGGAAGGCAAATGGTGAGACACTGGAAGCTCCATCACCTGAATCACTGTTACCAGTAATTGGACTAGCATTACCGCCCCAATCGTCGTCCAAGTTACCATTAACGTCAGCAACTTGTATGGGTTCCGATGGCGACAGCGGTTGGGGAAAGTTTTCCATAAGTAAATTAGGTTTTGACGGCAAAGTGGGCTCCAATTTAAGTGGGGTTGTTAAATTGGAGCCCGAAACTTGCAAGTCAGTGTCCCAACCCCAATCATCATCTTCGCGGGGATCTTGAAGAGACGGAGGGGATGGAGGAGATGGGGGAAAGCCATCATTGTCGTCACAGTAGTCGTTTTCCAAGACACTGTCTTCGGCGGTACTGAAATCGGCGCTTTCAACATTTTTATAGTCGGAAACATTTGTTGAACTTTGAACTGCAGAAAGGTTTGACGGAGGCAAGGCCAAGGACTTTTCTGGTTCAGACTTGTGTCTAAAATCACTGACAGTTTGACTCTTTTTTGTCCCTTCACTCACTCTGTCATCGTGTCTCCTCTTCCTTCCCCGTTTCGGCTTTTCAGTATTGATTTCTTCCCGTCCGCCTTCGGTTTCCTTGCTCTTGTTTTTACTGGAGTGAGACTTTTCAGACTTTGACCTAGATTTTGTAGTTTTCTTGCCAGTACTTTGTGATCTGGACTTAAATACCGAACTGGATTTATTTTTGTGTTCTTCCAAATGCTTGAAAAGATATCGATTCTGCTTGAAGGTTTTACCACACAGGTTACAAGTGAGAAGGACTTTGGCTTTGTGAACACGTCTCAAGTGTGTGTTTAGATTGAAGATGCCGACAAGAGTTTCTTTGCAGAATTGACAATGGAATTTGACCGTGGACAAATCTTGGTCTTCTTGCTTCTCTGAAAATTTACGAAAATCAAGAAAAAAGTTTGTTACATAAAATAAATCGTTTCATGAAACCTGAACACAGAAAATTTCGAATGTTATTTGTGAATCGTGAGGAAAGGGCAAATAAAAACAAATAAATTTAACCAGTTAGCAACACAAAATAATTATTGTGACCGAATAATTATTGACTACCTACAACCTAAAATGTGAGGATGATCAAACCATGACCTTCAACCTTCCACGTTTTGACTGCAACAAAAAAAACAAAAACCTCTTTGAGTTGCCGTCTTGACCGTTTCCCCAATAAACTGTATATCATCGTCATCATTATCTTCCGGAGCGTCCATAATTTTGTGAGTCTTTTGCGGATCGTGTCCGGGTTCTTCCGGGTTAGCAAAAATGGTGCGGTTCACTTGGATGACAGGGGCACTACCGTCATTTTCACCATTTTCATACCCATTTATGTCCATGTCGAATTTTATTTCTTTCACCTTTGACCTGGAAGTATCTGCTATACTATTTGTTTACCGTCAACCGCTGCGCTCCCGATATTCTTGAAAACTGCAATTTGCAATGCAATCATCCAATGTTGGCAACTTTCAATTCGTATTCGCTGTCAACTTTGTTCTTCAACAGTAGTCAACAGTCAAAAAAAAGTCACTGACAGGCAGCAGTAGCAGTGCAGTGAGCCCATGTCACTTTCAACGTCCAAACCAAGATCCAATGAACCCTTTTTTATTTAGTTTGCAGAACTTTTATTGCGAATAACGCAACGAAACTTCGCATAGCTAAGCTAACTCAATTAGTGAAGTTTACAATTATGTCTCGAACTTTAAATGATTTTCTAAAATGGGCATAAATATCCCTTTTTTCAGTCTCTGAAACATCTTAAGTTCGTCTGGATCACTGTTCTAGAATGTTGAATTTAATTTGGCCAAAAGTCTGTAAAAATAAATCTCTCAAATAAAAGCCGCCAGAACGTCACCTGGTGCGCCGCTGAGTTTTGAAAGTCAAAATAGTCGGATTCTCGGATTAAATGATTAAAAGGGATTTCAAGGGAATATGCCGAATATGACTAATCCGAATCCGACTAATAACTGAAAAAGAATTACAACATGAAATGAAAACGTTTAAGTATTTACTGGTAAAACTACTTTATGTAAGTGTTTTTAATTTTTTAATAAAAGCTATTTGATTTAATCATTTAAAAATAACTTTTGAAAAATAGTTTTTTTTAAAAGTGCTTTTTTAAAAAATGTTGTTTTAAAAAAGTTTTCTTCAAAAATTGCACTTTTTAAGTAAGTAACTAATCGTATCGTATCGTACTTAAGTATAAATAATAAATAAAAAATAACCGCTAACCAAGCATTCACTTTTATGAACACAGGAGATGAATAAGGAATTTATTCAAGGTGAAAAGAGAATTATTGACTTTTGTAGCTATACTTATTTAAATTCTAGACAGGTTTAAAGTTTAATTAAATGCTTAACGCGTGAGTAATTAATAAAAGACATTGATAACACATACAGTAACAATTAACAATCATAATCAATTAACAGTTAAGAACAAGAACAGCAACGATTAACGATGCAAGCAGTGTAAACTGTAAATAGTAAATGCAATGATCTAAGAATTAATTTTTTGAATTATCAATTTATAATCCTTTTACGTACTTAGTTAGTAATACTTCAAACATGAGATGATGATGACAATGTAGCACTTAAATGTCAGGCCAACGTCACAAAAGTGTGAACGCTTGACACTGCAGGATTGACAGCTTATTTTATGATTTATGTAGTAATCTGATTTAAAATTTCAAAACGTCCATATCCATAATAACTTATGAAAGGTCTGGGTTAAAGATGCAGGATCATGACATTTCTAATTCCTTCTTCTGCCAATTCAAGAAAAATCGTGGTCATGGAAAACAATTCTTTTTTCATGCCTTTTTCTTCTCATTCCCGCTTCTCGTGGTTTTTATATTCTTCCCCTTCGGAAGCGGTTTCATCTGCATTACAAAAGTAACATAAATTGAAGGGAAAAAGGAAAAAAACTAATAAATTAAATTCTTTACACATTTAAAGGGCTCATGAAATATTTTGGCTTTTGAACCTTCATCCATGAAATCAGCACAGAAAATGGAGTAGATGATGAGACTGAGGAAGCCCAGAGGAAGTCCAAAGAGTACAGTTGTCAGAATGGGATTGCCCAGCCACATTTCAAATAAATTCGATTTTAACTCATAGTAAGTTCTATAAAGTCTGACTAGAAGTGTGTTCCCACCATACGCCTGCATCGAAACAATCAGTATTAAAAAATTATAAACATCCAGACAAAATTAAAAAACAATACGTCCAACACCCAAACGGGTTATTATTATTAATAATTCTTTTCATACCGTGCCACCCCCTTCATGTACTACATTCATGTAATTGAGAATTCGCTCAGGACTCCATCCTTCCTCTTCGTGAAGTAAAAAATGCTCATAATTACTACTATTAATAATTAGCAAAAATGGGGTCTCTAATTCGACGGTCACAAACTTCGTTATAAAGTCCACAGCCGTCGTCCAGGACAGTTGGAATTTTCTGAAGACGGCAATTCATACAGTAAAATCAGTTAAAAAAAATGCTTTCAAAATCAGTGGCATACTCAATAACACTGCACGCTTAGCAATTAGAATATTGGTTTAAGTACTTAATATAATTTATGATATATTTTATGCATAGGTTACTCCAAATCTGCTGATCCCATTAAACTTCCAAGCATGTCCCGGAACCTGTAATAATTTTAAACAGCGCTCTAAATAAGAGAACTAATCACCTAATTGATATTTTTTAGATTAACCAGACATACAGATAACAAATACGGCCTCACTGTAGTTGATGACTAGCACTACGTCCCAACTTATCTTCTTCGATGACTCCCATGACGAGTAATTTCTTTGTATGAATCAATCGATGGAAATTACTCCGTGTAGCCCGAACGAAGACATCAAAACGGTGGGCAGCAATGAAGTCCTTCAGCGTAGTTCCTTCCGTTGAATTCAGAATGAGACCGTTGGACTTTTTATTAATCACACGAGAGTTAGGGTTATCCTCCTTGAAACACATGACCAACAAATTAAGTTATAATTTACTAGTACAAAAACGTGGAAATAATAGAAATAATGAAATATCAAAACTCAAAACATAAACACACTTTATTAAAACTACATATTTGCATGCACCTAGAACCTAGTATACAGAAGAAACATGAAATTAATTACAGACGTGTTACCTTTTCCTTAAAATGATAGTATCGGTCCGTATCCTGATTTTCTTTGGCAATCTTTTCAAATTCTTCCTGTTACATTAATATAAGTTCAAATGCAGATAATTTAAATATTACTGATAAGCAAATCAACTTTTTAGAGTAATATTTAAAAATAGAATATACTGCCAT
>JAQFZC010005401.1:0-14207 GCA_034695205.1 Dicyrtoma fusca
AATTAATTGAGATCTTTCACGCATTTCTTCACTCACCAATAACCAGCATACTAGTGTAGTCGTAACCTAGTTTACTACAATTAACATTTTCTGGCGACCGTGACAGGACTTTTGGTGATACGAAATGGAGAAATTGGTAAAATCTCGAGGGCCTCTTCGTACTGCTTTTACGAAGACCCACATCGAATTGAGTGGCGAACTGGCTAGTGACACTCCAGATAAAATCAAGTTAAAATTGAACTTTGCCAAGTTAGAAGATAAGCTTGCAAAACTAACTGTGGTGGATGAACAGATTTTAGCTGAAATGCTGGACAGTGAAAAAACAGAAGACGATTACAATAAAGAATCTGAAGCCATCGAGGCTTACCAGGACAAGCTGGTTGAGTGCCGTGTTCTTGTGAAAGAAGCTCTTAGCTCAACTTTGGTGCTTACTGAAGGCCAAGGTCAAGTGTCTTTTCACAACGACGGTTCCGGAGGTGCCAAACAGAAGTTTCGTCAACCAAAATTGGAAATACCGAAGTTTGACGGGGAATTGAAGAACTGGTTGTCGTTCTGGAGTCTCTACAAAAAGGTACATGATGACTAATCAATTGACTTAGAAGACAAATTTTAATTTTTGTTGCAATCCGTAGTTCCTAGTACTTGGGTGTATGATATGCTCACGAGTTACCCCCCAACGGCGGCAAACTACCCAAACGCCATAGCATGTTTAAAGCAAAGGTTTGGGCGGGATGAACTTTTGGTGGAAGTGTATGTGAGGGAACTTCTTAGTCTTTTGCTCCAGAATGCTTTAGGTAACAAACCAAAGCTAGGGGTGGCTAAACTGTATGACACGTTAGAGTGTCACATGCGTGCTCTGGACTCGTTAGGAGTGACCACGGAGAAGTGTGCAGCAATGCTGTATCCGCTGGTACAGTCAAGTCTACCCGAAGAAGTTTTACGAGCATGGCAGAGAACTTTAACAAATTACACAGAAGAGTGTGAAGAGAAGAATCGACTGACGCGTCTTATGGAGTTCCTTCGTTCCGAAGTAGAAAATGAGGAAAGCATTCAGCTGTCGCGTACCGGTTTTGGAATAAGCTCTTCTAGTACTGGAAAAAGGGCCAAGAAATCAGAGGCGGAAGAAGAAATTTCAACTGCAGCGGGTGTCTTTTCTGGTGATGGTCGAACTCAACACAAAAGTACTATTTGTGTATTTTGTAAAAAGAAACACCCCAGTACGGAGTGTTATCAAGCTCAGAAAATGTCCTTCAGCGAAAAGAAAAATTGTTTGCAGAAGAAAAAGAGGTGTTTTAAGTGCTTAAAGACCGGACACATGTCTCGTGACTGCCGGGGAAGTGTTCAGTGCGTAGTATGTGCTAAAAAGCCTTCCTCCAATATGTGTCCCGAAATTACAGCCAACCAGGAAAATTTAAAGAAGCAAGAGAAGGTAGAAGACTCTGTCTCATCATCTCACTCCATAACCAACATTTCATGTTCTGCGATAGTAGGCCTGCAAACCCTCATTATCAAAGTGAGGGGAAAAAAGGAGCGAATGCTTCAAGCTATCTTGGACAGTGCATCTCAACGCTCATATATCCTCAAGAAAACCGTCGATGATACTGGATTTACCCCAAAGGAGGAAGAGGCAATAATTCACACATTATTTGGAGGTGGCCGGATTAAACAAGTAATTCGCCGCAGATACGAGGTATGTCTGGTCAATATGCAAAACTATTTTGAGTGTACGTTTGATTTTCTGGATCAAACAACAATCTGTCATGAGATTCCGCGAATGCAAAAGGGACCATGGAGCAAAGAGTTGAGCAGTCGTGGTATTACTTTCTCTGACGTTGGGCCTGGATGTCCGGAAATTGAGATGCTTATTGGGGCCGACATCATGGGAAAGCTTCTGACGGGTAATGTACTCCAGTTAGAGTCTGGACAAACCGCCGTAGAAATTTTCTTGGGCTGGACTTTGATGGGAAAGTTGGATAGCGCAAAGACTGTAAATAATAGCTGTTTGTTAGTTGCGTCTCTGTTGACTGGTGAAGGAAGCCTTTCGGACCTTTGGAGGTTAGAGTCAATTGGAATAATGGACAGTGGGGAATCTAAGTCCCGAATAGAGATGAAAGAGGCAACCAAGAATCATTTCCGTGACACAGTCACACGTGACTTGACTGGGCGATTTGTTGTTCATCTTTCTTGGATTCAAGGTCATCCTTCTCTTTCAAGTAATTGGCTCATTGCTGAAAAACCTTTAGTAAGTACAACTAATACATTATTTGCTGAAAGTCGTATGGACGCTTATCAACGTGTATTTGATGAGTGGAAAGAAGAGGGGATTATCGAAGAAGTATTTGATGAAGAATTCAGCCCACTATCTTCCTCATAGAGCTGTTTTCAAAGAAACTAGCCTGACCACGAAAGTTCGTCCTGTTTTTAATGCCTCTGCAAAGGTGAAGAACTTTCCTTCCCTAAATGATTGTTTGGAGAAGGGTCCGAATTTAATCGAACTCATCCCGTCTGCTGTGATGCGTTTTCGATTGAATGGCATTGGTGTCGTATCGGACATAAGGAAAGCCTTCCTTTAAGTGGCAGTGAATAAGAAAGAATGTGATTTTTTGCGGTTCTTGTGGTGGTCAGACTACGAGAAGAAAAATATCACGGTGTACCGGCACCGTCGGGTGGTGTTTGGCGTGACTTCTAGTCCCTTTTTTTAGCAGCTGTATTGGAGCATCATCTGACCCACAAAATCCCTCCAGAACTGACTCAGACAGCAGAAAAATTACTGGAGTCCTTCTACGTGGACAACTGTGTCACCAGTGTGAAAGATGAAAAAGAGCTTCAACAGTTTGTGAAACAGTCTACCTTCCTTATGTCTACTGCCAAGTTTAAACTTGTTGGGTGGGAACACTCCCGACTGGTGGGAGAAGTTAAAAGGGAAGAAACCAAGTTATTGGGGATGCTGTGGAACAAAGGAGAAGATACTCTACGCTGTGATGTGGGGAGTCTTGGGAATCTACTGTGAAACATTCGTGTTTTAGCTACTGATGCTAAATACCTACGGATGCCCTCGGACTTCTGTCCGCTCTTCTAACTAACTACTTAACTGACTTCTAACTTTCTTTGGCGATGATATGGGGCTGGATGGTTCTCCTGAACACTCGCACTGGCCATGACTGGAGGTCACCCCGAAGGGCTAACCGGATGGAACTTCCACTTCTAACTTTATTCTTAACTTCTAACTTCCTAATTAAATATATAAATATAAATCCTAATCTAATAACTAATAATAATAAAGTCAACTAACTAACACAGATCTCCTGAAAGTTTCTGCTTATCAAAATGCCTTGAAAGGCTTTTATTCAATCTTAAACACAATCCAATTCTAATCCAAATTCCAAAATCCACTCGCTCACTTCTTCGCTCGTACTTCGCTCTTACGCTTCCACTCCAAGACTGAAGACTCAGTCCTTCTTCCACACTACACACACTTCCAACTTCCAACGGCCACCGCCGTCTTCTCACTTACAATCTTCTTACGCTATCTAACCTAGTTCTATCCTATACCGTCACACTCCCATTACATGCCTCGTCTCAACTGGAAGAGCCAATAACAAAGCGTAAGGTCTTATCTGTTGCTCATAAACTCTTTGATGTTGTTGGTTTTACGTTTCCAGTCACACTTGTTACGAAGATTCTTCTTCAGAGCACATGGAAGCTAAAGTTTGGATGGGATGCTAAGCTTCCGGCGGAAATTTCCGAAAGTTTCCTTCGTTGGGCCCAGGATTTGTCCTCATTGGGGAATGTCAAAGTGCCTCGTTGGTATGGTGGGAGCAACAAAAACACCGAAAATTGGACTCTTCATTCCTTCAGTGATGCGAGTGCACTGGCCTATGCAGCCTGCGTATTTATACGGGTGGAACGGCCTACTGGGGTCGTAGTTGAACTAATCCAGGCCAGAGCAAGGGTTGTTCGTTTAGAAAAGCTCACAATTCCAAGACTGGAACTGTTGTCCTGTCTCATCGGTTGCCGTCTGGCCGAGATGGTGAAGGTAAGTCTAAGACTTTTGGACATCCCTACATTTTACTGGACGGACTCCTCAACTGCCCTGCATTGGATCGTGAAAGATGATCTCTGGGCGACATTTGTAGGAAACCGAGTGAAAGAGATTCGATCGCTGTCTCGGGTAGAAGACTGGAGACATATTGCTGGGTCTCTTAATCCAGCTCATCTTCCATCAAGGGGGTGTTCCGTAAAGCAACTCATTCAGTCAAGGTGGTGGGAAGGCCCTGAGTGGATTAGGAAGTCATCGGTAGAATGGCCAACTTCTACAGTAAATTCTGGTGTGGAAGAAGTCAACAAGGAAAGAAGAAAAACCGTAACTTCTATGTTGGCTGGGACCGGTGAAACTACAGTGCTTACAGCTCGAATATCTTCGTACTACAAAAGTATACGAGTTGTTGAATGGGTAAGAAGATTCGTTAATAACTCTAAAATCTGTTTAGTAAAAATGACCGGTGAGCTAACTGTAATCAAAATAGAAGCAGCAGAAGCAATTAGTCTGCTATTATTGGTCCAAAGAGAGTCATTTGTCTCCGAGGCAGATGACAAAATCAAGACCCTACCTGTTTTTAAAGATGACGATGGGGTCCTGCGTGTAAAGTCTAATGTCAGCATGAGAGATGACAGGAGAAACTTCAAATACCCAATTTTATTGCCGTATCAACACCCAATAGTCCATTCCCTAATTCGAGAAGAGCATCTCAAAAACTGTCATGCCGGCGTCCAAACTCTAATGTGTAATCTAAGGGAAAATTATTAAATCCTTCGTGGAAGGAAGACCATTCGCTCAGTGCTTCGAAAATGCTCTAGATGCCTACGATATGAAGCTAAAAAGCTAATCTCAGTTCCCGTGGCGCTGCCAAAGGACAGAGTTCGCGATGCCGACATTTTTAAAATCGCTGGGGTGGATCTAGCTGGACCATTATTTGTTGAGGGGGGCAGAAAAGTGTGGGTTGCTTTGTACACTTGTGCCGTGTATCGCGCGGTTCATCTGGAGCTGGTGTCGTCTCTTGTCACTGACAGTTTTCTACAATCATTCCGAAGATTCATTGCTAGAAGGGGCCGTCCAGCCATCATGTATTCTGACAACGGCACCAACTTCGTGGGAGCCGAAAAATTGTTCTAAAAGATCAACTGGAAGGCTGTTGAAGCGTATTCTACAGCTTGCCGTATTCAGTGGCGGTTTAATCCACCGACAGCTGCCTGGTAAGGCGGATGGTGGGAGCGGATAGTGAGAATAATCAAAAAATTATTGCATAGAGTTTTGGGAAAGGCTTTACTAACATTTGAGACTTTAGCGACTGTATTGTGCGATTGTGAAGCAGTAATAAATGCACGTCCTCTCACCTATGTGAGTGAGGATGCATCCGACCTGGCTCTACTTACTCCAGCAGCGTTTCTACAAGAGAGACGGGAGGTAGGGGTTCCCGACATTGACGTGGTTGACGCTTTGAGTTTGAATCGGGCTTTTCGTCGTCGTCAATCCCTTTTACTTCAACTTCGTCAAAGATTCCGTGTAGAGTATCTTGGCCAACTCATTCAACGGGCCCAGTCAAAAGGGGAAAAGCGTCCTCTCAACGTCGGAGATGTAGTGATTACGCTAAAAGAATGAACTGGCCATTGGGGAAAATCGTCGGAATACTACGTGGAAAGGATGGAAAGATTCGTGTGGTTCGGGTCAAGACGGTTACTTTAGGATTAGTGCGTCCTTTTTAGAGAATTTATCCCCTCGAAATAACTTCGTCCGACACCCCAATAATAAGTGTGGCTCAAGCTAAAATTTTGCCTTCTAAACCCTTGAAACCAGTCAGAATTACCCCGACTCCGTCAGAAAAGGTGCTTCGTACTCGTTCAGGAAGGGTTGTCAAAATCCCAGTTCCGTATTGTGCTACGTTTAGTGCTTTCATTAAATTGTAAATAAACTATGTTTACATGTCTGAAAGATTGTCTGTAGGAATACATTTGTCATTGATTTAAGTCATTAGGTTACAACCTATCACTTATTTGTACTACTACAACTATTATTGTTATGTTTGTTAAGCAAATTTTCTACTAAATGTTTAAGAAAATTGGTGGGAGGATGTTAGAATTCGTGGTAATATTATTGCTTATATTGTAAACATTCTCTAAAATACTGTATGTGTGTGTGATATAATAATGTGAGATGCCTGTGGTGGCAGGGCCGCCAAGTGTTAGCTTGGGTTGGTAGTTTAACCGCGTAAGAAAGAAAATGATGCGATGATAAAATAAAGGAACTAAGTCGGCAGAGCAGCATAAGTACGGTACCCAGGAACAGCGTCAGGTATTAGGCTGCAGTGGAAGTGAAGATGCAGATTTAACAAACAACCGTATCAGTGCGGTTGTTCTCTGTTTTGATTGTCTAGTAGTAACAGTTCAGGTTTTTATTGAATAAAAAAGTTAGTTATTTGGAATATAGTAATTACCTGAGATCTTTTACGCCTTTTCTTCACTCACCAATAACCAGCATACTAGTGTAGTCGTACGTAGTTTACTATAATTAACAACAGTATAGGAGTCCATTCCCTAGGCCCCTACATTAAGTAGTGGTCACCAAAGGAGATCGGGTTTCAATCAACCATTCAGTGACGTGTACCGTACAAACACAGAGCCATACACGATTAGCAGGCAGTACCAAGGATTGAAGCTTCGGTCTGAGGCTGGAAATTTCCATTATAGTCTGCAGTCCTAACCGCTCACCCAAGCACACCTGCTTACAATCGGCTAATGTTGATTCACCAATCGTGATCTTATACAAGGCAGAATTAAAGTGTATCACAGGAAGGGGTTAGCTAAGTCCATTCTTTTGCATTATTAGATGGTGGTACGTTGCAGTTAGTTATAGGGATTAACATTTTACCAAAATATTGGAAGTCTGTAGAGTTCGAAAGTACTACAGTTAATTTTCTTCGTATTATTCAACCTTTCAAGCCGTGTGAAGTTTTGCAAGGAGATTCCTTTTGTTCTGCTACATGTACAGGTTTTAAAAAAAGAATAAAAATAATTCGTCGACACAAAGTGTAAAGGGTAAAATGTCACGTAGGGTTCAACAAGCTTTAGAGAAGGTAGTGGTCCCGAATTTAGATTTAGATAGTTCGTCAGTATCTTCACAGTCAGTCTGTACGTCTTCAACCAGATCTGGGCATAGGTTGAGAAGATTAAGCACAGGTAGAGCATATGAAATCATGTATTATTTAATCCAACGAATTACTGTACATACAGATAAATCTGTCAATGGTGATTTTATTATTAGTAAAAACGATAAATGTCAAGGGTCAGTTGCTTTGAAGAATTCAATTATGATGAAAGATGGTAGAGCACAAACATTTGTTGTTAATTTTAGTAGGAATCCAGCAATACTCCCGAAATTACGTTTATTTTACCACTAGAGGATATTTCTTGTATAAATAATTAACCGTATAGCCCTGCAGATAAACTAGCGGAATTTTTTGAAGAGGATATCAAGCAATTACACATTTCAGAAAAATATTCCGAGAAAAATAGAGTTAAGATTACATGTACTATCAATACTGGTAATCACCCATCCACACCAGTGTGGCTGAGTGGTAGATGGTTCCACGTCCTCAATAAGGTTACTGTGGGGTACAGCGGTTCAATTTCGTTGTGCTGGTAACCAACAAAACACACTGGCAGTGGCGCTGGCTGTAGCAGTTGAGTTGGCCAGGTCTCGAGTGCAGGAGATTAGACAGAGTTGATGGTAAAGCGATTTGAACTAAACAGCTATCCCGCTTTACGATTAATTCTGCCCTAACTGCACTCGATGGCTGAAACCTCCTTCCCATATACTCCTACAGCCGGCATTCATGATAGGGCGGATTGCCGGACTGCTGGTATGCTGTGAGCGTGACGCCTTACAGCCATCTAGGAGGTTAGCATGATCGTCCTCGGGGATTTATCCCCAGAATAATGGCAATTCTTCCTGAGAAGGGTGTACAAATCTATCGTCGCAACAGAGGTCGGCAGTACGTAGCCACTATCCGTAAACATTAGCTTACTCGAAGTAAAAAGATGAGTGAGTTGCTCAATGCAACCCCACCATCTCTACAACTTCGTTAATTAATAGTACGATGAGAAATGTCTACAAAGGACGAATATCTCCAAGTACAATAAGTAAGTAAGTACTGGTAATCACCCACCTGTACATTAACGCGCATATAAGTTTTCAGCAATCGAACGTCAAGAAGTGAAAAGACAAGCCAAAGTGATTTGAAACTTGGGTTAGTTGAAGAATTATGGTCACTCTAAAGTTCTTCTGTATTTTTAGTTCCAAAAGCAGACGGAACAAAGCGAATGGTAATCGATTATTGCTTAGTCACCTTACAGATTTAAAAGGATAGATTCCCTCCTTAAATTTTAATCGAGACATTTGATCGATTAGAAGGAATGAAGTGTTTTATACTTTTGATTGCAGGCAGGGCTTTCATCAAATTGATTTATCTCCTGATGCAAGGGAAAATTTAGCTCTTGTATGTGGTTTAGGTGAGTTTCAACATACTGTTCTTTTTTTTGGGATGGCGAATTCTTTCCGTGTAATCTCCAGGATGATGCACACCGTGCTGGGTAATAGGATCTTCACCTTTTGTATCTGTTATGGAGATGACGTATTGGTTTACAGCAAAGACTTAGATACTGACTTGGAACGACTTGGCATAATCTTTCAAAAGGCTATTCAATGGAATTGAAAATTTAAACCTTCTAAATGTTTTTCTGCTTTGATGAGTAAAAGTATCTTAACCATGTAATTAGTAAAGACGGAGTTAAGGTAGATCCAGATAAAGTAAAGGCAATGAGTGAAGGTCCTGCGCCAATCAATGTCAAGCAAGCTCGAGTATTGCTTGGGATGACTGGAGTCTTTCAAAAATTCATTAAAGGATATTTAAAGATAGCGAAACCATTCCCTGAATTAACTCAAAGATGTTGAATTTAACTGGTCAGAAGAATGTAAGGCGGCATTTTTAGAGTTGAAAAGAAAGTTATGTACTGCTCCTATTTTGTCTTTTCCACATCCAGACAGTAGTTGAGGTTAAAAAACCATTCCTGGCGCAGAAAAATTGGCACGTTTTTGAAAATGCTCAAAATCAATAAAAATGATCATTATTTACTTCAAATATCGTAACAAACCCGTTTTTATGTTTTTTTTAAAAACTATCAAAAACATAATTTCAAAACTGCCAAAAATCAATTGGCACGCTTAAAATCATCTAAATATTGCAAAATTTCAATGAAATCTGAAAATGTTGATTTTGTAAAAAACAATTATGTTAAGCTTAAAATAATAAAAATAATACCTAATTTTAATAAAACCAGAGAATACTGCTAAAACAAATTTTATAGTTATTATTTGTCCTAATTAAACGGAGGCCAAGGTCTGTATACGTTGTAAAGAAACCAAAGACATTTCAATGTTTTATAAAACATACAATTCTTGTACAGAGTGTTCAAACAAAAACAGAAACCAAAAATTTAAATGTGAATGTGGGCGAATATGTACTAAACGAAATCATCTTAAACATTTTCAAACAAACATACATAAAAATAATATATTTCAAACACCAACGTAAATAAGTTCTTTCTCTTACATTATTTGTTTTTATTTGTAAATAATGTGATCTAAAAATGATTTCAGGAAATCAAAGACATTTCATTGTTATGTAAAACAAAACAAATTCTTGTGAAAAATGTTCAAACAAAAACAAAACAGGAAAAAATATAAATGCTAATGTGATCGTATAGATACTAAACGAAATCAACTTAGACATTTTCACACAAAAGCGCATAAAAATAAAATATTTCAAAAACCAACATATATAAATTTTTTTATTCTTAATTTAGTTTTCTTATAAATAAGGTAATCTAAAAAATGATTTCAGAAAGAGAACAACATTTGTCTTTACTCAATGCTAAAGAATTACGATATATAGCAAAAAATCTACAAGTTAAATATATAAAAAGGTAAAGCAAAACTCTTCTTATTAAAAAAATTATTACAATAGAAAAAAATAATAGCAAACGAAAATTATTTAATAAATTTGCTTTTGATAATGATTTATTTATGGTTTCTAGGCCATTAAAAAACAATTAAATTACATGTGAAAGATGCTCTGCTTATGTTGAAGAAGGACACGCTTCTAAACACAACAGAAAAATTTATTAAGATTGAATCATGTTTTGACTGTAGACTAGAAACATTTCAAAAGATTAATAATAATTATAAACTGGATATAGAAAATTATATGGTAAATCTAAACGAATCAGGTATTTCCTTGATTAATGAAACATTAAAACAAAAATATTAACATAAATTTAGCTTTAGAATGTGAATTTAAAAAACAAGATGATAAAGAATTAAGGATGACCCATGCATTTCAATTACAAAATGTAAAATTATTGCAAGGGACTCATTTAGATTCGTTTTGAAATAGACAAAAGAATATATATGTTGCACGATGTAATGAACTTGAAGAAAACGTGTCTGGTTGGATACTTAATAAAATAATTTTGTTACAAATCAATATTAATAAATTTAACCCTTTAGGAAAAAGCTCATACATTGAGTTACCAAAATGGATTAAAGACAAGAAAGCTTGCATTATTATTAAAAATGAAGATAATAAGTGTTTTATTTATAGCGTATTAGCTTGTTTATATCCAGTAGAGCGTGATGCAGAAACAGTATCAAAACATTCTCAATATTAATATTCAGTAAAATGTGGTGATATAGAATTTGCAGTTAAAATCAAAGATATATTAAACTTTGAAAAGCTTAATAACATTATTATAACAGTTTTTGGTATTGAAGAGCTTTTAATATTTCCTCTTTATCATAATAAAGAACAACAATATGAAACCAATATTGATGTATTATACTTTACTGAAAAGGATAAAAATCATTATTGTTGTATAAAAAACTTAATTAAATTAATGAATAGACAGTTATATACTGAGATGCATAAAAAATATTTTTGTAGACGATGTTTGGCATATTCCGCAAGATATCAAAATGATTTAAAAAAGCATCAAGAGTTATGTTTTCAAAATAAAGCATGTGTTCCTATTATGCCCACAATGAAAGAAAATAAAAAAGGTGTAATGGAATTACCAGTTATTCAATTTAAAAGCTTTTAAAGACTAACAAGACACTTCTATGTAATTTATGCTGATTTTAAATCGTTTTTAGAACCTACACACACATGCAAAAGCAATCCAGAAAAACCTTTCACTAAGAAAACACCGCTTTATACTCCATCAGGTTATGTTTTATATGTTAAAAGTGTTCATAATAATTTCGCTGAACAATTAATAAGTTATAAAGATGTTGATGCAGATACATATTTTATTAATAGTTTGACAACAATTTCTAAAAAAATTCAATCTTTTATGAAACAAAATATACCTATAACAAATATTGAATTAGAAACATATAATGAAGAAACAAAATAATATCTATGTGAAAGAAAATTTAATAAAAAAATAATCCAAAGGTTAGAGATCATGATCATTATACTGGAAAATATAGAGGAGCAACATGTTATAACTGTAATTTATTAAATAGAAATGCAACATTTATACCAGTTATTTTTCATAACCTTTCAAATTATGACATGCATTTGTTTGTAAGAAATCTATGTGAGGATAAAAGTAAAATAATATTATTACCTGATAATAAAGTAAAGTTTATTTCTTTAACTAAAACATGTAGAATAACAGAAACTGAATACATTAACTTTAGGATTTTAGATTCGATTAGATTTGTAAAAAGTAGCCTAGCTACAATATCACCTAATTTAGATTTTAAACAATTAAGAGAAACTACAATGTATTTCACTAAACAAGGACAAAGTATTTTATTTACATAAGAAATAAAAAATGAAAAAACAATAATACATAGAAAAGGTATTTATTCTTATGAATATATAAGTGATATATGTAAATTTTCAGAAAATTAGTTACCTTTTATTGATGAATTTTACTCTTCTTTAACATAGGAAAATGTTAGTAAGATTAATTATGATCATGCCTTAAATGTATGGAATTATTTTCATATGAAAAATCTAGGTGAATTGCATGATTCATATAATAAACTAGATGTACTACATTTAGCATATGTTTTCGAACATTTTAGAGATTTAGCTTTAAATAGTAATTATAAATTAGATCCTTGTTGCTTTTATACTACTTCTGGTTTTGCTTGGGATTGTATGCTTAAATACACTGGAGTAAAATTGGATTTACTTATAGATTATGAAATGTATTTATTTTTTGAAAATGATATTAGAGAGGGAATAAGTCAATTAAGTAATCGTTATTCTAAAGCAGATGATAATACTTAAATGGTATATATAGATGCAAATAATCTATACGGATGGGCATTATTACAGTTATTACCTAAAAGTGATTTTGAATGGACAAATGAAGATGATTTATCGAATATTAGCATGCTTTTGAATACAGCTAATGATACCAGTTATGTTTGTGAGGTTGATTTATAATTTCCAAGAGATTTGGAAATGCATAATAAATTCCATGATCTGCCTCTTGCACCAGAAAACGCTTTACCACCAGGTGGAAAAGTTAAAACGTTATTTTGCACTTTTAATGATAAAAAAAACTATATTATTCACTACAAACTACTTAAATTATATAAAGATTTGGGTATAAAAATAACCAAAGTTCATAGAGGAATTAGGTTTATTTATTCAACTTTTATTTCAAAATATATTGAATTTATTGCAAAGCAAAAACAATCTGCTAAGAATGATTTTGAAAAGATTTTTAGAAACTTATGTCAAATTCTGTTTTTTGAAAATCAATGCAATCGGTTAGAAATCAACAAAATATAAGATTGCATTCAGATGAAGACACATCAACGTGCTATATATAAAGCGACTTTCACATATTGAACAATATTTAGTGAAAATTTGGTTGCAGTACAGAGTTATAAGACAAAGGTTAATTTCAATAAATCAATTTAAATTGGTCAAGCAGTTTTAGATATTTCAAAATATTTAATGTATGACTTTCATTATAATGTGATAAAAGAAGAGTTATAAGCAAAATTATTGTACATGGACACCGACAGTTTCATCTATTAATTTAAAAATACTAGCTTTTATAGTTTTATGGAACATAATTCTTCTAATTTTGACACATCTAATTATCCAAAAGATCACAAACTTTTTTCAGAAACAAATAAAAACGTTATAGGAAAATATAAAGATGAACTAAATGGGAAAGAGCTTACAGAATTTTCAGAAATGAGATCTAAAATGTAAAGTTACAGGACGTATGATAAAGTTGAAAAAAAGCTAAAAGGAATTAAAAAATGTGTACTAAAAATTGAAATTTATTTTGATGATTTTAAACCTTGTTTATTTTTTTAAAAAAAGGAACAATATCATTAACAAACTGTGCTTAGAAGCACTAAAAATGAGATTTATACAGAAGAACTGAATAAGAAATCTTTAAGTTGGAAAGATGATGAAAGATATTTAATTGAAGGAAGTACTAATACATATACCCATGGACATGTAATAATAGAAGCATTTTAGTTTCAAAATATGTATAAATAAATGGAAAAGAAGAATATATTATATGATTTAGAAGCGGATGCGCACCTTCAAGATGTTTATCACAATCCTAAGACAGGATATCGAAGTATTAAAGATTTAGCTCTTAAAACTCGAATTAGCACAGCTAAAGCACAAAAATATCTAGAAACTCAAGATGTATATACTAAACACTATCCAAAAGTAGAAACGTTTGAACAAAGACGATATTTCTCTAAAGGGATAGATAAAATATGGCAATGTGATTTAGTGTTTATGGATCCGAAATGGAATAAAAATAATGATGAAAATCGTTATATAAATTTGATTATAGACATTTTTAGTAAATATTTATGGGCTATACTGTTAAAAACAATAACAGCTACTAAAGTACTCAATAGTTTTAAAACTGTTTTAAATGATAAACGTTCTCCCCAAATGATTCACACAGATAAAGGATCAGAGTATATTGCAAAAACAGTTCAAACTTTTTTTAAATCTCAAGATATTCAATGGTATACTACTGAAAATGAGAACAAAGCCATGATTGTTGAGCGTGTTGCAAGAACTTTACAA
>JAQFZC010005402.1:0-14207 GCA_034695205.1 Dicyrtoma fusca
ATCGGCCAAAAAAGCTGAAAAGTCTAGTCAAGTCGCTAGTCCGCTAGTCTAGTCCGACTAGACTCGGCCAGCCTTGAGTGTAATGGAATAGTTCCATGGTATTTAGGTTTTGCACTGAAGTAGTAATTCCGAATAACTTTTGTCATTTGCCATCATCATTACTGTCATCAGTAGTTGTTAGTCAGATCAACATGCCTGTCGCCTGTCAAGGTCAACTTTTGATTTTCAGCAGACATATTCAAAGTCAACGCCACATATTTTAGTATTAACATAAACTGAACAGAAGCTGCAAACTGGTCGAACGCCGAATTCTAGGGGTGCATTTCGGCCGAATTATTCGGATTTTAGTGCAAGTCAGCCGAATCCGAATGGTGGTGCAAGCTTAAAATGACAAAAAGTTAATTTAAAGTGTAAAACATATCCTCCATAATTTGTGAAGTACGACAAAAATGGGGCGCCATTTTACAGTGCACTTGGAAAATATTTTAAAGTTCCTATATTTGTATTTGAGCTATGGATCGAGCTCAGAACTTTCTAATACACCAATTGGTGGTTTCGAATTTGTGGTTCGAGTATATGGTTCGAGTTTGTAGCTTGAGTTTGTGGTTCGAGTTTGTGGTTTCGATAACGTGGTTTCGAGCACATGATTTCAAGTTAATCGTTTCGAGTCGTTGGTTTCGAGTACGTGGATTCGAGTTGGAGGTTTCGATCACGTGGTTTCAAGAACATTATTTCGTGTTGGTGGTTTTGAGTACATGGATTCGACTTTTTCGTTCGAGTATGTGGTTTCGAGAAAGTAGTTTCGTATACGTTGCATTCGATCAGGTAGCTTTCGAGTTCGTGACCGGCAATGGATTATCAAACTGCTATGCTGACAGTTCATTATGCATTTTATGCAAAACGGATGCATTAGTAATTACCGATGAGGCACATTAGTTTTTGTTGAATTATAAAGAAGCATAAAAATCAATTTTGCATTCGGCTAACTCGCACATAAATCCGAATTATTCGGCTAGCTTGGATATTTTGTTCGGGTTTCGGCTTGCTTGCGTATTTCATTCGGCCAACTTACGCGTCAGCCTGAACGCTGTTCGGATTCGGCCAGGTTGCAAAATTCGGCTAACTTGCAGGTTTTGTTCGGGATTTGGCGAGCTTGCACCACCATTCGGGTTTCGGATTCGGCTGGCTTGCACTAAAATGCGAATAATTCGGCCGAAATATACCTCCAGAATTCGACGTTCGGCTAACTTGTTCTTTCCCAATAATTCAGGGTAGTGTACTTAATTAGATTTTGTTTGTGATTGTGACCTTAATTTATGATTTATGTGGGCTTCCAAACGTTAATACTTATTTTATTTTCATATCATTTTCGCGTGGTCTCTTAACCTTTATAACAGCAGTGTCAGGTTAAAGTAGCTATTTAACACGACTTAGACTTTTACCTCAAAACAAAAATTGTTGCAAAGTACACTGACAACTGGCAGGTAGAAGACAAATTCAGCGTTATCGGGGGACCCGTTACCCGTTTTTCTTGACTATACAGACCAGTGATGATGTGATAAACATAAAAATGTTGCTCGGCAGCACTTATTATCCGGTCGAAATAAATTTGCAAACTAATGTTTCATGTTAAAAGACCGCCCATTAACCGTAATGCTAAAAATATTTTGCTCTACACTTGTACCAGTCAAACTTTATCTATCATATTTAAGTCCAAGTTGATAATTTTCGTGTAGGTTACGCTAAATTTATTCGCTTAAATTGTAAATTCAGTTTACGGGAGAAATTATTATTTGATTTAAAAGTGTAGGATTGTTTAGTTTATTCAGTGGTGCTACGGTCACGAAAACATTTATCCTCTAAGATTTTTAAGAGGTGTAATTCAAAATGTTTTTCACAAAACTATCAAATTTACACAGTCATACTACCAGTTACATTTGAATATTGTATAGTTAGTACTTATTGATTGTGTCATTTGCAATTTGGTACTTTATAGTAAAATTCTTAAGCGCGTTTTGTTAATAATAACGGTTGTACAATTTAAGGCCCTTGATATAGGTGAAGCTTCAGTTCTGCTTTATTTATAGGTCGACATGGAAGAATTTCAGCTGAAATGGAATCTGAAGATATTATCTCCATCTGGGCACGTAATTCCTGGAAATCATAAATCTCCCATTTTCGTTGGCGGAACGAAGCGTCGATTTACTTGGTAATATTTTTGTGTTTGTGGAGTTTGGGCCGCGTTTGTTTTTTGTTAATCGAACTTAACTGGAAGCATTTTTGTTTAAAATTAATCAACAACTACTTTCACGACAACCCCAGATAAAGTATTATTGTATGCTTGTATTAATTGGATCTCTTTCAAAATTTTCAGGCAGTTAGAATGGATGTCAGTTCTAGCACCATCAACAAACTATTACCATAATCTAGTTCGATTAAATGTTCTTAACGAGGTAGGGTCGAGTGGTCTTAACGACAAGGGGACCGAGTTGCAGATTGCAGCAACTATAATGTTGAAAGACGGTCATAATGCGAAGTAAGAGTTGCACTTACGTAAAGTTATTTTACTGATTTAGTGCAACTTAATTAATAATTTGTAATTTAGCTAGTTTTTTTAACCCCTCTTTCTGGTGTATTATTATTTCAGGCTTGACAGTGTCTCCCCGCTTACCTGTCCAAAAGAAAACATAGTTTCAAGCGGAGGAATCTTACCAGCGAGAATTGAAGATTCTAAAAACGGATACCTGACTGATGGAATGATAACGATTACATGCAAAATCCTTTTGAAATACGGTGAAAATTGTTTATCGTTTGGAAATGATTTCGATCCAGTCTTCGCAGGAGTTCAGGCTCTGTGTGATGACTTGAATAATCTCTTGAACTGTTCGGATTCTGGGGACGTGACGCTTCGAACTACAACTAAGGACTTCTCAGTTCATAAATTTATTTTGATCGGTAATAATAGTGTTCTAATCTTTTCGATTAATGTGCTTATTTAATTGTAGTATACTCAAATCGTATAAATTTATTTTTTAACTGTACAGCTCGCAGCCGAGTATTCGCAGCTATGTTTCGGTCGAATATGGTGGAAGCATCCGAGAACATCGTCGAGATCTCTGATACAGACGAGGATGCCGTTGCGTTAATGTTGGAGTATATTTATACGGGCAAAACATCCCAAACTAACGAGGACAAGAGTAAATGTGAAGGACCAAATTCAGAATTGCTTCGTCTTGCAGACAAATACGAGCTTGAAGGACTAAAGAAACAGACTGAATTCAAGCTGGCTTCGAAGGTGAATGTCGACAACGTAGTTCAATGTTGGGTGCTCGCAAATCTTTACAATGCGTCAAATTTGAAGTCTGCAAGTATTCAGTTCATTCACCGGTAAGACTAATTGTTTTTTTACTGGATGTAATTACTTAATTCGTCGGGGTAATTATGTTTTTTGGTTGATTTTTTATGCTCAAGAAATAAGGCGAAGCTGCTTGAATTGCCGTCCTTCCAAACTGCCTTGAAGACGCACCCGGAACTTTTAATGGAACTCTATGCTTCCGTCTAAAGAAAAAAAGTTTCTGTTAACTCCTCTCAAATGAGTTTTACCATAAATAGGTTATAATAGCGAAGCGGCCCCGTCTAAATAGACGGACACAAACAAATTATTTATTTTAAGTGTCCCCATTCTAGTTAGATCATAAAAGAGATATAGTTACTATATACTACAATAATATACTCCCAACGATAGTTAAAATATTGTTTTAATTGTTGGTAGAATTTATATACATTACTTTATTTGCTTTTCGATATTCTTTTTTTCTTATGAGTTGAATACTATTGTTATTACATACAATTCCAACATACGATGAACATTGATTTTTTTGTGACTATGTACTGCTTGGTTGGCCTATCACTATTATACAAATTCATTTATTGATTATTCATTTATATTATTTTTTTTGGCATGGACTTTACAAATTTTGAAATGAATAAAGCGATTTATTAGCCGCTGGCTAAAACCGCATTCTGCTGGCACTTGTCTTTGGAGTCTTTGCACTATAGCTAATTTACAGTTATTTCTTCTTGAATTGTAATTATTTACTTATGTGTTCTGTGTTGTCTATTAAAAATAAAATGGTTCTGTCCAAAGACATTAACGCTATATATTTTCCTTTACGGCACATTGTGCAGTTTATTGCATGTCTGCATGTGTAACTCAACTTAATTGATGCTGATTTTGAATTAATTTCCTTTTATTATCTACGTAATACTAAACATTTTAAACCATTCACACGCGCCACATTATACGTTATAGGCATAGTCCACGTGCTTAAAAATCATGTTACCTACCTAAATACTTCTCATGGAGGAAATTTTTGTCGTGTTAATTTACAACTCACGCCGCATAATCTGCAGGTTATTGTGGGATTCACTCTATAACACTGAAGATGATTCAATCAAAATAATTAGTGTTACATACGATAAATGTTTATCAGTAGCTTGTGTTGTTTTAGAATATAAGTATGAAGAGGTCCTAGCCAACAATAGAAAATGAGAAAGTTGTACGAGATGGGAGATGGTGTACAAACACCTGATGGATGAATGAAATCAGAATTTGTGGATCTTGGCCACCGCCAACTAAAAGTAGGTACATATCTACCTACTTTTGTGAACAAAATGTCAAATGCCCGGGGTCCGTAATTGAATAAAGGCCCATTACTTATAAAAATAATAGTTAATTTTTATTTTTTTTGCAATTATTCGTATTTAATAATTGGTTAAAGAATAAAAGCCTATTCGACATATCCTGTGTACAACGGAAAGAACATGAGGTAGGTACCTATTTACATTTTACAAAGATTTAGGGAGATGCAGAGATTTATACAGACAGATAGCTGAGGAGTGGCTTATATAAAATAAAATGAGACAATGACAGTATTTTTATTTTAACTGCTGGGATTGGAAGGCCCGTAGTTATTCATTTAATTGATCATTATGGACGCATCTTACATTTTAGTCATTAAGAATAATCATTAACAAGTAGGTACACATTACTATTAGATAAGTTGTACCTTAGCATTTACTGCATTTAGTATGCACTAGAAAAATGTAAGTTGCAAATGCTTGTTTGATTCGTATTCTCATATTCGCAGTTTAAAATATTTTAAGGTGCTTTGTACTCTCAAACTAAATTTCAATTCAAGTGTGGAAAAAACGCAAAATAAATAAAAAGGCAAAATTCTATTTAAAGTATCAATCGAGTAGGTATGTATGTAATTCCAGCTATCTACTGACAAATTTGTATTTAAGTAATAATAATATTATTGTAATTTAGATGAATACGAGTAGTCCAAAGGTGCAACATCTGAATCTAATTTTACGGAGAAGCATTACATAATTGTAATATTATATAATTTTAATTTAACGTTATTAACTTGTCGCTTAAATACACAAGTGGTATCAAAACTATTCATAGTGTAGTGTAGCCCACCCACAAATTATAGTAATTTTATCATTGGGTGTCTTTATGATTCTTCCAATCTTGAATCCGCTGCTTTAAGTCAGTTGCATCAGTCAACATGTCTTCTGAGAGGGGTTGGCGATTGAAGGGATCTGTATTTGAGTTTAGTAAGTGACGCATAATTACAGACCGATCCATCACTTTCCCACTGGGTAAAACCACTGGATCGTCCATCAGCGTATCCATCAATGGGTCTAAAAATTCAACAACAACTTATAAAACACTAGCCATATAAGAATTACATCTGAAAATTACGTCTAAAACAGTATTCTCTAATTAAATTGTAAATTCATTGTATAACCAAACTAACCTCGGAATTCTTCCGGTGCATCACTATAATCAGTCTCCTTACGCATATTGTGCTCCGCTATATGTTTAGCACGCTCACTTATGGAACGGAACTGACAAATTTGTGAGGCGCCCTTAATATTTGAACGCTCCATACGATTAGCGGCTTCGTCGAACAGTTCTTGCTTAAACGATCGCTAGAAATAAAGACGTAATTGAATTAAAATTACATAAAACAGGATTTTACTAATTAATACAACAAACAAGTAATTCATTCTACGATTAAATACCTCGTCTCCAGCAAGAGCAGCAGCAAACTGTTCACAATCCAAATGAAGATAAATATCGACCAGCTGGGACAAAAGCTTCCTCGGCTCCCATCCATATTTCTCTGGTGTTTTAACTTTAAGATTTTTACACTTTGGACCACATAGCTGAGTGAGGTTAAAGTTAAGCATGGCTGCAAGGCGATCCGCGAGTTCGGGTCTCAAGAAAGGTTCCTTAATCTGTTCTGTCAAATAGTGGAACATATCAACTGTTTCCCGAGCCAAAGTCAAGTAGGACCGACACTGTCTTTCATCCTGTTGAAGGGATCTCAGTCGTTCTTGCTGTTGCTGCTGAGGCTGAGCGTGCCAACTTGTCAGATTTGCTTGCAGCTCTTGAACTTCGTGGATACGCTTTAGAAAGAACGAACACAATAATTTCCGTATTAGAATCTTATCTAAACACCAGTTCAGAATGCACCTGTCATATGTAATAATATAATACATGGGTAATAAAATGGAAATGTGCTACCTTCAACGCCTCTAAACTTTCATCTAAAAGAAACGTCGTATCATTCATGAGCATGTTAATAAAGCGGACAAACTGCTTCCCAGATCCAGACTCTTTCACAATCGCCATCCTAAAAAAATGTCAATTACAATTTATGATGCTCAGTTTTATTCATGGGGGTCAGGAAGTACATACTGCTCATTGTAACGTCGGGATTAAATATTGAACTAAGCATTATAATTAACGACCTACCTCTGCACAGGATTATCCCACATTGTTTTAATGATGATGCTGATATGATAGCGAATGGTGAATTTGTCATAAAATTCCGTATTTGCCCCTGTTGACTCCACGTCCGTGTAGAATTTCATTAAGGAAGACGGCAAATGGACTTCGGCAATGGGATTTGTCATTATTTTATGATACAAGAAATCCGTACGTCCACCACGAACGTGAGGATTAATCACATACAGAACTTCTACCTGGAATTGAACCATCAGTTTCCAAATGGTTACAACGTGAAAAATTATACTTGTCAAAAATACAAACGGTTTACAATGTTTTACTTACCAGTTTAGCTGCCAAGTAAGGATTTCTCATGTAATGCGGCGAACAAATCATTACCAATAGCCAGAGGATCATCGAACCATCCAAAGAATCCGTGACGGTGCTTACGCTGAATCTGTAATGAGTTTTTTAATAGAATGAGCAAAACGCTAATAATAAAATAAAGGGCTGCACGAATGATAAAATCAGCTCAATGGCTCAATGTATAAATAATAAATATATAGGAATCAATATTCTTGGCAAGTGAGCAACTTACTGCTGTACAAACAGAAGAAATTCTGCAATGTCTTCGACAAACCATTCAGGTAAGTTTGCAAAGAGCGGAGGAACTTCATTGGGCAATGGAAGGTCTGGGAGAAAGCCCGGCTCCGTATGAGGTAACATTATGGAATTTAAATATTCTGCCACAGTTGTATAAAATGCTAAACTACGTTTAAGAAAATCATCATGAAGAATCACAGCAGCTAAACTCGCCTTGTTCATATTGATTAGCTGGTAAAGCAAAAACAATTAAATTATTACATAAGATTCAGAACTATATATAATGTGTGTGCCTTTAGAGCGTAGTAATTTAGAGTAAGTTAATGCAATTATGAGTTACCTTGAGTTCGTGCTTCCAACGTTTCATTAGTCGCTTGTTCCGGCTTGCATTCGGTCCATTTTGCCACAACTCCTGAGTGCTATTTAGCTCTTGAAGCTGCGCACCCATAAAAATCGACATTGTAAACAAACACGCAGTAACAGTCATAAATTTTGTTTTAAACAACCAGGAAATCATTAACTTTGTGCAGTATAATAAATGACCTTGCGCTTGAATGAGATCGCGTGTGACTTACCATTTTATGAATCTCAATTGACTGTCGAATAAATCTTTGATAATTATTGGCTGCTGGTATGAGACAAATGTGATGAGCTTGAAGTGTCAAAAACCAGCAAATCGTAGGAAACTTTGCTTCCTCCCAAACATGACCATTTTTATCTAAATTTGAAATCAAGAGGAAAAAATTAAAACATGCTAAAAATTACTGGGCTATAGTTAATTGTACCTTCGTAACTGAGTAATATTTTAGAAACTGATACGCTACAGAAAATGGATAACGCAATCAGTGGTAAGAGACTAGACGAAACAACATCTTACTCAGATCAACAATCCAGTCATCCAGTTCTTTTGCACTGCACTTAATTCTTGTGTCATTCTTTAGATCAACTAACGAGTTGGGACTAAATGGATAGAACGGCTTAATTTTGTCCAGAGTTACTTTAAAGGAGAGCATCTGAAACACCGCTAAATAGTTGAGCATCGGACCATCGGATATATTTTCACGGCGATCACTCTGCATCTTGGTGCGACTAGAATTCCTCGATAGAACTTCACTCAGGAATAGAATACAACTGTTCCTAGTTGACTGATTGGTCAACACTGCGTGCATTACTTTATGCATCGTGGCCTAAAGGTCAAGGTACAAAAAAAACAACAGTAATCAAATTATTGAACAACTCCAAAAACACTGCAAATAATAATTGGGATAAAACAAATTACGCATAATCTTACCCGAACATATTCCAACTCATTCTGGAGAGGTTTGCTCACAAGGGATTCCGATGATCCATCAGCAAAGAACTGTTCAGCCAATTTAATGTCGTCCTCACACACAATGGAGACAGCAAAGAATGGAGCTAAATACGCAACACGACCGATTTCATGCCCACCAGATTTGGATAAGACTGGAGGAATAAAATTTTCTTGGTCAACAATGAGCTCAGTGAAAGGACGAGCAGTGCCAACGCGGATATCACACAGCTGTTGCAACACCATCAGGGGCATTCGGTGACGATTATTAAGAATGGAACCTTCACGCATTCTATGCCAAAGACCTCGGATAAGAGGTTCGAAGACTGTCTTGAAAGTTGCTTTGTTCTCATAGAATCGACCCGTCAATTCCTGCAAAAGTTCCGTAGGAAGCGTTTGATTTAGAAGCGGCTTTAATAGCGGCGACGTGACCAAGTCGGTTTCACAAAATGCCTCTGTAATAGTATAAAAATAGTATTAGATTAATAATACCACGTTTCATCCTCAACATTTCACTTCTTAACTTTAATCTTGATTTTTAATGCTTATTTTTAATTTAAGAAATAAATACTCATTAGCCTCGTTTTTGTCATACCTTGTAACACTAATCCAATAAAATTGCTGCACTGTTGTCTGATCTGCATTAAAATTTCCTTAACTTGAGCCGAACTGCTCCGCTGTTAAAAAAAGAATAATACAGATTAATAACAACATCCAAAATTAATCAAATAGGTAGACTAAAATACGCAGATAAATAATGATTATTCAATCAAACAATCAAAGTAAAATTAAACCCAACTGACCTTGGAAAACATACGCTCTTGCTCGTAAGTCCTTTCATAAACATCTAGAAACCAGTACGTAACCAATGTAGCCGGATCAGCATCCGTTGAGATTTCAGTGTGATCATCGTCGGGGAAATTTCCGGGTTGTAAATATTTCGGATCTTTAAAGTTACTGTGGATGTGGAGACCAACCAATTCAAAAAATAGAGATCCAATCAGGTTATCAAAGTCAGCATGACTGTTACTTTTGAGCCAAGACATTAGCACTTCACTTGATGCTGGAACAAAAGGAGGGACACCACTATTCTTCGTCCCAGTAGTACCACTAGTTTCCTCCAGCAAAATGACGTTAAAAATTGACTCAATGATTGGAACTAGCTCGATAGTTGGAAGGATCAAGTTTGTAGTTGGAGTCATAGGACTTTCATTTAAACTGCTTCCAATGATTTGACGGCTTTCTTTTGCAGACGTCAAATCAAAATTCCTCTTTCGTGAGATTTGTCTCTGACCATCAAAGTCTTCATCAATTTCCATTTTAGAGGAATGCTTGGTCACATCCTCCCCCATTTCCATGGATTGTGATTTGTTGACTTCGTCTAATCCCTGAGTAGTATTTTCAACATTTTTCAAACTAACAGAATTTAACATTAAGCCTACATTAGGTGCTGATCGAGAGATTTGTTGTAATTCATCTTTAAGTGGGTCGGATGGATCACTACGAAGCATTCCTGGACTAGTGTTTGGTCTTGGTGTAGAACCATCTGATGATAAGCTACCCGGACTTGTTAGACTGTTGTCACTATTTGTAGTGGAGGTTAAATTTAACTGACCCAGGCGCTCAAGGCGCTTTCGTCGAACCTGAAAATACAGGACAAAATATATTACATATATGACGTATTAATCGAATCGTAAGTTTAAAACCATTTTTGTAAAACATACCATAAGCAGTAAAATATAAAATCGCAACCAAAATCCTACATATTTACATAAAACAACTGCTACTTACCTCTTCTTTAGCTTGTTGGTCACTCATTATGAGGCTGATGAGTGACGACTTTTATAGATACTTCCCGTCACTAGTCACCGCTGACAGCACAATTTCGATCGAACAAAATCACCACAACACTCCACCGTGGAGTCACCGTCTGCAGCTTACAAGTTAGTTTTACCGACTCGTGTGCGAAGTCAATCAATTAAATATGTGTCAAAATTCAATTCAACAGTCCAGAATTAATAGTATCCAGTGTTTCCCTTTCGTTCTAAATAAAAAACAACACAGAGAGTTCTTTAATTAACCATAAAGCTGGTGGCCGGTCAACTTCGTAAGTAATCTTACTTTTGCAAGCTTTGAACAGTGGGGATATATAGCATACATATAATATATACCTAACTAGGTACCTATACATTACCT
Source organism: Dicyrtoma fusca (assembly GCA_034695205.1). Lineage (NCBI taxonomy): Eukaryota > Metazoa > Arthropoda > Collembola > Symphypleona > Dicyrtomidae > Dicyrtoma > Dicyrtoma fusca. Next base: position 10,914 of record JAQFZC010005402.1, read on the forward strand.
AACTAGGTATTACACTCTGCTTGCAGAGGTGATTAAGAATCCGCCTGCCGCCTAGTAATCTAACGCATATTTTTTTGTTTGAAACGAATATCTAGTTTTAATTTTTAATGATAGCTTATCACAAGTGTAGCTTACTGAGCTCTATATAGAATTTTAAAATCCCATCAGTCATAAAGACCCATCAGGGACCAGACCCACGGGAATTTCAAAATTAGTGTCTGAAAAAGTAAAAACTGACACTTTAGCTCCAATTTGTTTCAGTTTCTCTGAAGGCGTACACTCACAAAAAAACTTTTGACAATAAACTTTCTGATTTTTTAAACAAGAATTGAAGCCGTAGGGTAAAACTACCTACCTATTCCCTTTCCTTGCCTATGATTAAATTCTATGTTTCTAAAACGCGAAAATACCAACGTTTTTGATTAAAATGTTAATACACAGTCTCGCCAATAAGTGCACCCCTGACGGGGAGATTCTGAAATCCAAAACAGGAAGTACAAAATAAGCTATGCCAGCAATAGGTTATGTATTGCTAAAAAAAATATAAGCTAGACATTCGTTTCCATCAAGAAATAACAAATATGCTGTTGATTACTCGAATTCTTAATCTATAATTGTACCGTGTAAATTTTTTAATACCAACCTAGTTTGCTCTGTGAGAGGAAAAATCACGGGCAGCGGGGTAAAGGAAATTCTATTCCCTTATTAATACTGAACTAAGCCTTCTACTCGGGATTTCTTCTCCACCCCCATGGCCATCATCATGGTTCAAAGTTCCTATGTGTCCTTTACCGGAATCCCCGAACACACCGAATACGTCTGCTTTAAAAATAACAATTATCAATTATTAGCACATTAATATTTACATGTCAAACTATGATTATTCACAAAAGCTAACTAATAACATAAATTTTATACAAAAACTAGTTTTTCTTTTTTATATTCAGGTAGAGAACACATTGAAGCCACACCACCAACTAAGCACCGTTCAACTAGCACAATGAACGAAGTCGGACGAAACAAAATAGCATCCCCCCCCTCCCAAAGTGCTAGTTTTAAAGTTTATAAGTTGTAAGTATTTTTAAGCTTTATTTCCAACTTTTTTCCCCCATTTTTACTCGACGAATGTACTATTGACTATCACTATTCTGTTTCGCCCAACTGCTTGTAAGGTTGAAGGTTGTTTATAACAAGAAATTATTTCTTTGCCCTCCACCCTGACTGACCTCTAGAAAGTAAAGTACAACTGATCGCTGTATGTTCACGATTTTCTGAAACCCTTTGCTCGTTCGATCAGCAGTCTCAGTCTCTCAGTTGTCGTTGTCAGTATAATTCAATACATAAAAATTATCCAGGTTTTTGAAACTAAAAACGTCAGATTGTTGAGGCAGTTTATTTACCTCTTGGTCACTGACTTTAAGTTTATTACCTCCGCCAATTACCAAGTATCAATGCCACACCAAAGACCAAACCAGAAACCAGCACCACCAACTACCAACACCAACAACGACAATTGACTCACTGTTGACTGTCAGCGTCAGCTGTGCAGGATAGACATTCTATCTTACGTAAGAAAATTACTCAACACAATGACATGCAAAAAAATATGCAATTCATAATTCGATGGGAATAAAGTGGGAACGGGAGGGAACTGGGAAGATCCGACAATCCATTAAAAAAAATCAGTAAAAAGCGCAAATACCCTAAATTACTAACATGTAAGCTACACATACAAACAACATAAAGATGGTTGCATGTTCAAAAGGAAGTAAAAATACCCACGTATTATTAATTACCTTACAAATTAATAGGTACTCAAAAAACTTAACTACAGAAGTACAGAACCAAACAACCAACCAACGAACAACTTTCAACTTTTAACTGGTAAACAGCCAAGCACAAACTACCAACTACTAGATTGCTACTACCACCAAAATCAAACCTATTAACACTGCCACTTATTACACCCCGTGCGTAATTACTTTTTGAACGAAAGTACTTAATTAATGTTTATTTCTAGTTATTCTAGAGGATAGTTAAATTAAACCTTAAACTATGCTACTTACTTTAACTAAATAAATAACGCTTGAAATGAAGGAATTCCGTAATTCCGTCCCGGACGTTTATCCAAAAACCCAAAAATCCAGCAGTTATTTCAATCTCAACTGTCTCACTGAGCACTGATCACTAAAGTGGTATTGCACAGAAATTCTAATAAAGTATGAGTAGTATAGATATATAGCTATACACTTATATAGATAGCATAGATACGCATTTATATATACATATAGCGGCTATACAGCGGCTATATTTAGGAAGAATCCCCTATAGGCGTAACGTGCGGTCCTGCGGTCACTGCTGTATTTATTTTAGGCGTCGCAGGCAGTCGCAGCGACAGACCGCTGCAGTTGCGTAAAGTATTTCTGTAGACTGACTCTTGGAATTCAATGGATGCAGTCGAGACTAGACAAGGGTGCGTGCACAAATTGTATTATGCGGCTGATATAAAGAAATGCTATGTATCGTCGGGGAAGAACCAATGTGTCGTAAGTCAAACCGTCCAATGTCTCCTTAATACCACTATCATTTTGACGCAAGTCTTAGCAATCAATTCTTTATCAGTACACTACCGTCAACCGTGGTGAAAAGTGTACTACTAAGATAATTTCAGCAGTATTATCCACTTTCATTTTTCTTTGGTGACTAAGCGTCTTCCAGCAATTTATTGTTTTTCAAAAATTCGCTGTAGAGTTAGGAATGTCTACCCAATATATATGAGAATCGGACAACAATTTTTCATATTTTAAAGATAACGGAAGTTCATAAAACGATAACTTACATCACCAAGGGCCCTAAAATGACTAAAAGAATATTTCAGAAAACCAAGCACCAAACTTTTGCTGCTTTTTATTTTCAGATGTATTCTTTTTCTGCTTCTCAATTTAACTTCAGTGCGCAGTGTAATGACAGTGAGCAAGTTTAAGTTTCCAAGTCCTTCCATTGTTATCGATCTTAATTTTTTAGAAACACGAGAAAAGAAATCCACATAAAGCAGAACTACATTAACTTCTTCGTCATCCTATTCAGGCCTAGACTAATTACCTTAATCTATTTTGCTAACTGCCGTGACCTTATGACTAATTCAAGGTGAATTTTAGATCAGAAGTTCAGCATTACAAAGGAAATTGAGCATACCTATGTTCATATAGAACTCTAGGAAGCAGGCGTGCTTGGGTGAGCGGTTAGGACTGCAGACTGGAATGGAAATTTCCAGCCTCAGACCGAAGCTTCAAT